>APFE030296592.1:76738-113311 GCA_000404065.3 Pinus taeda
GCAACAATGTCGCGAAAATGGTTGATGGAGCAGGACCTGAGTAAGCTGGATGTTACCAAGTTGCATCCACTTTCTCCAGAGGTCATTTCTCGTCAAGCTACAATAAACATTGGTACAATTGGGCACATGGTAAATCAACAGTTCACAGTTTGTTTCAAGAATGAACTGGAGCGTAACATCACTATTAAACTGGGATATGCCAATGCAAAAATATATAAATGTGAAGATGAGTGCTCTCCTCAACTTCAAACTTCAGAGCATCTGGTTGCTGTGGAAATCATGCGTCTTAAACATATAATTATTTTGCAAAACGAAATTGATCTTATCCAGGAGAGTGTAGCTATCAACCAGCATGAGGCAGATTTTCCAAAGAATGACAGATTTCAATATACATATTTTGCACACAAAATTAACAGTTTTGATACAACACCAAAGAAGCTGCTTGCATCAGATTCTCGTCTTCATCCTGACCGTAGTGCACTAGAGATGGGAGATCTGTCGAAGGCTAGAGCTGAAAAATCCAATCATGTTGCAATGATTTTATTGAAAATCGCGCATCAATCATTTCTCACGTCTGCTAAAAGCCGAACCCAGCTTAGGAAGAATGCAACAAAAGTACACTGAAGGCTTACAACAGCATTCACTGATATGTCTCGACAGAAAAAGTAAAGATTACACAAGTATAAATCAAATGTAACGTAAAGTCAATGCTCATGGTTCCATCTCTAATACAAAGGACCAGGCCCTTTCTCTTTTCCCCGTCGAGAAACGAGTAACGGATCGCCAGCGGGTCAGAAGAGATTGTAAGGGACGGCGTCAAGAGGATAGATGAGATTTTTTTTTGAAACAACTTACGTAGTATAACTGTTTTGATTTGAGATACAAATTCTATACTTTCAGTAGCCCATCGATGGAGAAAGCGCGGAAAAATTCCTCCACAAATGATCAATACTCCAGTACCATTACTAAGACATCAATAAAATTTCACTTGGGACCTCTTAACCGTTATGTTTAAACTAATTTGCTTCGGACCTCTTTAACACATCAGTGTGTTACACCACGTAACCTCTTCAACGATCCAATGAAGCCATACGCACACGCCCTTTGATCAACGATCTCTAGTTCATCCGCTCTGTCCACATGTATAGAATTCACTCATATACACGCATCCCATGTGCATATATTCTATAAAATTCACGCATCTTCAAAACTTTGGCATCTGTTAAACACACATACCATGTCATTGATTTTTGAACCAAAAGAATGACAAATTTCAACCTCCAGTTCCAGTGAATTCATAAAAGAATATAACCAGAAGAGCTTGAAGAATTTACGGCTCTGTACTAGCCCAGAACTGATCCGTATGCCTGATGCTTTTGGACTGCTGACTCAGTTAATTGAGTTGAAATTTGGTGCCCTCTAAGAAGAATGGACGACTCAAAACTTCTGAAGCTTTCCATACTGTTCCAGTGAATTCACACAAACAACAATGCAGCTTGGATTGGACATGACCTCCTTCGGGCTGCAGAGCGATCAATTTTGTACAGTGCAGTTTGTCTTGAACGTGACCTTCAGTGGCATGCAAAGTGGTCAATTAAAGTTATTGCGAATAAGCTTTTACTTGCAATAATTTGAACGTCACCTTGGCTTCCAATTGCACCGCAAGCAACACTGTCATTGCTGGTATCTTGTGACCGATTTGAATGTCATAACAGAGCTCGAAAACCTCCGGGTGACGGGAAATGCGAAAGACTAGCTCACAAAGTTCATCATCCTTAATATCCTTCAAAATTACGTGAGAAACCAAGAGTTGCAGCAACGTGCGTGCCTCGACAATAGTGATCCAGGATCCAGCATCAAGATTGAGTTTAAATTTCCACTAAACAACAATTTTAATACAAATCACAATCTTCAAAATGGATGAATAATTGTGTTTAACAAATTCCAGTAATCTTTGTGGGAAACCCAAAAAGGTTAGAGCAGATGTTGCAGTTTATGTCTGACGCTGCAAAGTCATCGTTAAAGCAAAGTTCTATGCATGTTCCGCCGTGGAGAACGCTCAAATACATGCATGCGAAATGGTTTTCTGCGTGCACAAGAAATCCAGGCTTCGATGATTCATCGGTTCCGATTCCGAACGCTTGCAAGGCGAGTATAACACACGAATGCAAAGAACAGTTACAACACCTCAAACAATCCTTGAAGCAGTGAGGATGTGGATACCAGCGGCCATTAACACAACTGACACAGGCATTCCTAACGTAAATTAACTTTCTGTTAAAGCTCGGGTATCATGGGTGTCAGATTTTGAGTGTTTCGCCCAATTTGGTTTGCTAAACTTGAACAGAAACGTTACTCTGCCAATACATTACCACTGGCAGAAACTTGTAAAGTGCTGAGCAGAAACGTTACTCCGCCAATACATTACCACTGGCAGAAACTGAAACGACACACACAAGGACCAATCTCTCTTAATATGGTAATTGCACCCCACACCCAGCACCAACCAACTTTCATGAGCGCCAGGGTTGACAGGCAGATTTCAGAGCGTTAGAGTAGGTGGACAGTGAGGGGGAGCGTTTTTATGAAAACGCATCTGATAACATGTCAGATTCACAGCGTATACAGAAAAATCATAAATATGTCAGGGCAGCTCAGGTGTGGCACACAGAGCGCAGGTAATGAGGGCTAGGCCAGCGCTATTCAAGGCAACTTAGACCAGTTGCTCAGGGAATAACCACATCTCATTTTTTTTTAACTAAAGGATGAACCCGGAGAAAGAAAACAGGCCACACATCATGGCTCTGATACCATGTTAAACGCACATGGTGAGCTAGAACAAATAAGAAAGATAAATCATGCAGTACATTTTTTATTCACAAATGATGTATATTTATGGTACATTATGTGACCGTTGGGATTCACATCCCAAGGTCTCTTGGACTGCTTAGTCTCTTTAGCTTCCACACTAACCCATTTAGGATTAGGTGTCCAACATTATTCTATTATACTTATGTTGACGAAATGCTTTTGATGGCATTCTTAGTGATATTTTTTTATGATGTGATGGCTAAATGTAATTGCATGTGGTTTTCATATGATAATATGTTTTGTGATGGCATGTTTGAGGATGTGGTGCCTTACTATTTAGAATGTTGTGATGACAATGATGCTATGTTCTCATGACATGCAACATTTAGCATGTGGATTCTTTTCTAGGAAACAATGATGTTATGATTATAACTAATGTATTGGTTGCATGTTGTGAGATGGTGATTGATAGGAAATTCATTAATGGGCCAAGAGGGCCAACTCATTCAATGATCTTGTGGGAGTCCACACCTATGAGGGAAATATCTAGGCTAGGAACAAACTCAATCAATAAATTTATGCTAGTTCTTTTGTGTTACATGATGCTTGATGGAAGTGGTAACATCTTGAGAAGGCTAGAGCAGTGTTGACAATATCGCCGATATTCACAAATATCGCAATATTTTTGGGGAGACAAGATATTGCCAAGGAAATATCGCGATATTTTGTCTCCCCGAAAATATTACGATATTTCCGAAATATCAGCGATATCTCGGGAAAATATCGCTCTACGATGTAAAATATCGCCCGGCCTCAGAAAAATTTCGTCCCCGTGGCTAGAAAAGGCCGATTTTGTTTTTTTCATTCATTTTCATTTTTGATTGCTAGAGAAGGAAGGGGAGAGCATTGTGCTTGCTGCCAAGGAGGATTTGAGGGTTGAATAGCCATTATCGCCACCAACAACGAAGATTTTGTTGATCAAAGATTGAAGAACAGTGAGACAATTTCATTTCTTCCATTAACAGGTATGTTCAAATAAACCCCTATGTTAATGAATTTTTTGATTGTTTTAGGATTATTCTTGCTTGCCTATTTGCCTACAAACATTTTGCTTTTATTTTATTTTATTTGATTTTTTATCCATTTGCTATGATTTTCATGCCCATGAGCAAATGCAAGGGTTTTCTCCATATTTTGACAACGAATTGCATTTTTTAAAAAAAATTTCAAATGCACCCTTTTATTGTCATTTATGAATTTTCATTGAATTCACATTGCAAATAATGTAGCAAAAAATTTATTTTGTAAAATGAGGTGGTTATTACTTATTAATTCCATTTTTTTTTGGTGCCCTAGGTTTGAGTTAACTCACTACAAAATTCAAATATGACAAAAGCCTTGGACCCATTTTGGGAGTATGGGGAGCCTGATGGTGGGACAAATCGGGCATATCTATCATGCAAATTGTGTGCGACTAGGATGACAGGAGGGGTTACGCGATTGAAATACCATCTGGTTAGATTAACTAGACATGATGTTGGGATTTGTACAGTTTCTAGTCTGGAGCTTATACAAAAAGCTCTTGAGGCAATTGATGAAAAAGACAGAAAGAAACAAGGCTGAACATGCAGTTACATCTTTCGGGATATCTTCTTTTGATTTTGATGCTGAGGGTAGTGAGAGGGGCTCCACAACATCACCTGCTACTACTAGTGCGAGGTCATCATTTTTTGTTCCACGAACAGGACATGGAGCACAACCTGGCATAAAATCAATTGTTAAAAAAAAGGAGAAACAAGAAGCAGATAGAGTCATGGGGAGGTGTATTTTCTGGAGCGACTTACCTCTCAACATCACCAAAACCAATCCATTTTGGCAGCCAATGTGTGATGCTATTGCTGTTGTGGGCCCAGGGTACAAAAGTGCTACATATGAGGAGTTGCGGGGGCCAATTCTTCAAGCATAAAAGTAGGACATCAACTCTAGATTGGCGGAGTTGAAAAAAACATGGGAAGTTTTTGGATGCACAGTGATGTCTGATGGTTGGACAGATATGAAGGGTAGGACCCTTCTAAATTTCTTGGTACATTGTCCTAAAGGTACCATGTTTATTAAATCAATGGATGCATCAGAACATATCAAAGATGCAACAATGATATGTGAGTTTTTAGATGGGTTCATTCGGGATATTGGTGTGCAAAATGTGGTGCAAGTCATAACAGACAATGCAACTGATTATGTGTTTGCCGGCAAGATGCTTATGGAGAGGCATCACACATTGTTCTGGACTTCGTGTGTACCACATTGTCTTGATTTGCTGCTTGAGGATATGGGGAAACTCTCCTTCATCAAGGAGGTGGTTGATATGGCTAGGAGTGTCCCCAAGTTTATTCATAACCATGCTTTTGTTCTTAGCCTCATGAAGAGGTTCACTAGAAACAAGGAGTTGCGGCGTCCTGCGATCACACGTTTTGCCACAAACTTTATTACTCTTCATTCTTTGCTTCGATGTCAGTTTGAGTTGAAACAAATGTTTGTGTCTAATGACTGGCGTAATTGTAGATATAGCAGGAGACAAGACAGGAGAGCCATTGCAAAAATGGTGTACTCTGACATGTTTTGGCGTAGAGTAGAAGAAGCATGCTCAGTTAGTGAAGCTATAGTAAATGTTCTCAGATTGGTAGATGGGGAGAATCCTGCAATTGCTTATTTGTATGAGGCCATGGATAGGGCCAAGGAGGCCATTTGTTCTTATTATGCAAACAAGGGTTCTGCTGGCCTTGATAGGCATATGATGTTATGGGATGTGATTGATAGTCAGTGGATAGGGATGCTTCATCGACCCATTCATGCAACAACACTCTTCCTTTGATTTTGATGGCGAGGTGATGGAAGGGCTCCATTCCTGTATTCATAGGACAGTACCTGATCCTGAGCTTCATAGCAAAATCAATTGCGAGATACAGTTTTATCGGGATTGTGTTGGCCTATTTGGCTTTGATGACGCTATTAGGGAAAGGACCCTCTTCATGCCACGTAAATGACAATTCATCACTCATTAGAAATTAGAATTTTCAATTTAGAATTTCCTTATAATTCTATTTTTGAAAAATTCAATTATGTAACTTTTATTTGAAAGTTTAATTATGTTTTAAGTTTTTGAATTTTTTATTTCTTTATTTTGTTGTAGATATTTAGTGGCGAAGCTATGGTGCAAGGGAACCAAATTTGCATAAATTGGCCATAAGAATCTTGAGTCAAACATGTATCTCTTCAAAGGTGTGAGCGCAATTGGAGTGTATTTGAGAAAATACATGCAAAAAAGTGCAACAGGTATAACTTTGAGCTCCAGCCTTCAGTTGAGCAATTACACTTATTGTAATTTTTAATTTTTAATTTATGACCTTCAAGTGTCAAGAGTCAAGACTCATTAGTTTTTTTGACACTCTTACAAGTTGGAGTTCGCACGCCTCAATGATTTAGTGTATGTGCATTGCAATATCCGACTTCGAGTGAGGCAAATAGAAGCACCAATGGATCCAGATGCCATTTTCTTAGACAATATTGATGTATTGTCTCAGTGGAGGGTGGAGTCTGAGGAGCCCATCTTGGAGGAGTCACCTTCATGGTTAGAGCCAGATGATCCATTAGAATAGGGGCAACAAGAGGAGGAGGACTCAAAGGAGCAACACTTGGAGGAGGACATTGTGGGAGCATTACCATCAACACCACCTGATATAGATATAGGAGAGCACAACTCTATACTTAGCACTCATTATTTGACATTAGGTGCAGAGGCAGGGCTAGGACCTTCTGCTACTAGGGGCAGGCTTGGCAAATAGCCCATCATGTTTTCCTGTGAAAGGGGGAGAGGGCAGTGATTTTAGATAGATAGCTGCTAGTTTTATTTGTTTTGCTACATATAACTCATGATGATGAGATACTTTTATATATGTGATGTTATTTTGTATTGGTTCTCCACATTTGAGTCCTTGATTGGACAATTATCAGAGATCAACACGATTTGGTATCGCCTTTGATGTATCATTTCTATTTGACATCATATATATCAGTGCTTTCTTCATATTTATGTTCCAATGTGTTTATTTCATGTTGTTATTGCTTTATATGTTTAAAAATCTAAAAAAAATTGAATATATTATGCACTTTTTATGCTTGCCGATATTTGCTAATATTTTCATCGATATTGCCGATAAGATGTTTTCTGAACCCTCGCCAATATTTTGCTGATACCGATATTTTCAACACTGGGCTAGAATACCTAATATTGGAGTTGTGATGCCAATGTTTGAAAGAAGGGTTGGAGTTGTACTCATCGATGGAGTTGTGTGGTTGGATTTCGATGCTTGGCACTGAGTATATAGTAAGAATTAGGGAGGAAGCTTAAGTTAGGCTTTCGAGATGCTTTGGATATGTGGGTTAATGTACTGGACTGGATGGTTTCTTGGGTAGATGATGCCTCAGGCCTTGGGGCCTGGGATAGGCCAATAGGCTAATGTCAAAAGTCAGGAAAAAGATTCATTTGTACTTGAATTTCCTTAGAGTTGATGTGCACTTTTGATTCTGTTGTGGTCATTCTAGTGGCTTTTATACTAGTTCAACAGTGGGGGAGTATATAATACACCATAACATGTATAATTAAATAAATCTTATAGTTGGCAATGGTGGGGGAGTATATAATACACCATAACATTTGTATAATTAAATAAATCTTATAGTTGGCAATGGAATAATAATAGTAATAATAATAATAGATAAATTAATTAGAGAGAATTCCAAATTTAAATAAAAAAGAAATTAAAAAAAAAGATAAATAAAGAGAAAGCTGACTAAAGCTACATGAGAAAGCGAACGAAAGCTAAGACTAGAAAGTAAAGATAAGAAAAAGTTGCTTAATGACAAGTGGAGTCAATGAATGGGAAATTTTGTGTGGAGAGGATTGAAGAATATCTATTTATTGGATGATGAGGAGATGGTTTGATATCTTTTGGCTGGTACCATGTTGACCCTTGGGGTTTACTTTGGAGTTTGGGTTTTAGAAGAAAGAGAAAAGAAGAGGCATTAGCATAGGGCTATTGGTTGAGGGCTTGGGGGCTCTGAGTTGTATTGATAGGGAGGTTTGTTGGAAAGAGTGTTGTCCCCCACACTTAGTTGCCTGGTTGGTTGCTTTTGGTGGGAGTACATCCCTGAAGCTCATTAGTTCCTTTCACTGCTCGGATTGTAAGTCAATTTTCGAGAATTATAGGTATACCTATCTGTTATTGTTTTTATCCTTCAATGAACCAGTATTTATTGATTGGTTAGTGCAGTAAAATTTTTAGTGGATCTGGTTGGTACTTGAAATTGTTATATTTATTTGTAGGAATGTACATATTTGTAGTCATTTACACTTCAGGACTTACACCGTACTATTTGTCTTTGTTTATTGTTCATACCAGCCTTTGTCATCTTCATAGCCATGTTGATTAGCAGATGTCAAGTTTCTTTACTTCATGCTGTCATGCTCTTCTGCCTACTGGCAAGTCATGTCACTTGTTTTACTAAACAAATGATGTTGGAATTCTGAATGTAATGATGTCTTTTGTAACTTTCTTACCTTGTGTACTTAATGTCATACTAAAAAGGTTACAATCATTCGCAGGTTATCAAGTAAACACATTATGCACAAAAATTAGACTAGCATAGCTCCATCCTTACCCTGGATCTATGAGAGGATATCAGAAAAATCCTTGAGGTGCACTTAATAGATCTTGTGTGAAGATGGGTCTCTGCTGGTGTTTATTTAAGTACTGAACTGAAGGCCGTTTCACACTGGAAGAAAATTAAAATGGATATTGGGTTGATTTATTTTGATTTTTGACAGCAGTCTATTGACGACTTATCATTTCTGTCAAATTTACCCGGATTAAATGTTGCAATGTCTCAACGGGATCATAGGGTAAATCGATATCTACTTTAAGGCGTGCTATTTTGCTGTATTCTGCAAGATTATTTTAAGCCGATTTATCCTCATTTATCAGGAAGTGCAAAATGACCCAAAGTGAGAAGATTTACTTGGATAATTTTGTTTGATTTGATCATTATTCTTTCAGGTCTCATCTCCGGGTGCAGAAAGAATTGTTCGTGTGCCTCAAGACTTGGAACGTTTCAAGGACTTGCCTATGTATGTCAGATATTTGGAGGAGACTGCTGAAAGTGGAAGTAAAGAACAAGATGGCATTTTCCAGCTAGACTGTGTTGAAATGGAATCGGGGTACAGCACATGGAAGCTGGCTAATGTGAAGTTGAATAGACAGCTGCTAGGTAAAGGGAGAGCTCTTAATAAAAAACAAAGGCAGTGGAGATTAAGACTGCCTCTTGCTTCTTTGGTGTTTGTAAGATTGTATTTGGAAATCTGATATGGTCAAGTGGCTCTAAAATATCAATGGATCATTCACCTAAATTGATGACTCCACTCATCTTTTAATGCCTTTTTATTTGACTTCGACGGTTTTCCAAATTATCTACCGAAGTAGATGGTAATCTTACTGTACAGTTGATAGAATCAGAATGGTTATGGCTCCGTATGTAACTGAGTCGACAACATACTAGTCAGTATTCACAAAAAAATAATTTACATCACCTGTCAAGGGGCCGAAGATTTCTGCATGAGTTTGTGGCTTTAATTATGATGGAGATTTACTGTTCTTCATATTTCCTCTGATGATAAAACAAAAAGAGATTTATGTATTCTTATATTTTATCTTGACTAAAGAAAAACCCAGAAACCAGTAAAGTTTCATTGCATCAGAGTACTGAACTTGGACTTCTTCATACTGGTATGCTGCAAGGAAATAATTGAAAAATTGCAAAAAGGAAGTGGCAGACGCCTAAAAATAACTTAAAATAGTGAGATACTATTCAAGGTTAAACTTGCTGAATTACCCTGTCTAGGAAGAACTAAACAATTCAAAATACCGACTGAAATGGGGAATTAAGGAGAGTGGATCTATTGGCACATGCTAAGCTGCATGAGCAACAAGTGTGCATAGGATTCTTCCTAAGGGCTTGTTGTCGGACAGATTGTCACGACAACGCTCAGACCGGGGGTTGTCACTCTGATCCTCGATCTCTCTGTTTAAGCCTGTCTCCCGCGGCTAAGGGGGGTAGACCCTAAGGGATGATGAAGACCAACTGTGGACCAGTTGGGTTGGGAGACACGAGAGAAAACACGCACTTATTTGATTTTATTAAGTTAATAGACCAGTGTTTTATAGAGTTAATGGCTGAATGATTATCTATCAAATGTTGCGGAAAGATGAACACATTAACAATCATTTACCATTAGATAACTCAAGCAATGCAAGATATTCGATAAACGCACAATACTTTAATAGTGATCCAGCGATTAAAATTCAATAACGATATTCCATCAATTAAAGTTTCGAAAGATAAATGCTTTAAACAACCACGTAATTTCAAATGTTAACTAGAGATCACATTCATATAGCTAATCTTTAAATGATCATTCAAACATATTTAACCACATGAAAATGATAAAAATTAATCCCACATAAAAATTTTAGCCTCAGCAGAAAAGAGATTTCGCAAATATGGCAAATCAAAACTGAATCTGGCAAAATATTTCCAATTTTTTTGTATTTTCAAATAAAATAAGACTAAGCTAACTAAAGATGAAACTTTAAATCTAAAGAAAATTCCAAACTATAGGACAAAATAAAAAGTCAAAAAAATTACTTTTTATGCTTTTTATTTTATTATTATTATTATTAATTATTATTTTATAAAGTAAAAACAAAACTAACCTCTAAAAATGAAACTCAATTTATTTAAAAACTAAATTAATAAAGAACTTTTTATCTTTAAGAAATTTTTTATTTTTATAAAACAAAACTATCTTAAGTAAAAACCAAAGTAATAAAACTTAAATATTAAGTAAACTAAATAATATGTACAAAAATTAATTCTAAAAAAACTATAAAGATATAAAAAATCTACCCAACAGGATTTTTTTTATTGTTGGTTGAATTTTAAAAGCAAGGTGAAGATTTAATTTAAAAACTAAAATCTAAAATAAACGCTAAGCAAAAAAAGAACTAAACAATATTATATATATATAACAAAAATGAAAATTTAAATCTAAATCTTAAAAAAAAAAACTCAGACTAAAAATCTAAACTTACCAAAATGTTTACCATACGTATCACCATGAAGACTCGTCATAGAAAAAAAAAAAAGTCGAATTTGTTTTGTTTGAGACTGGAGGTCAGCGTGAGGGATTTTGAGGGATGTGGGCATCGTTTTTTTTTTGCAGGCAGAGAGAGGAACATAAGGGATGGGCAGTGTGCTGGTGATGACTGCGTGGGAATTTTTTTGTTTTTGTTTTTGCAGGTGTGAGGATGGAACTTTGGAGAAGATTGCAGGAGTTTGTTGTGGATCTGGATAAAGCTGCGGGAATGGAAGCTACGTTTGCAGGTTTGCATGGAACGTGGAGGAACGCAGAGCTGGAATTGAGGGTTCGCTGGCGAGGAAGAAAGGCAGGCAGTGAGGAATGGAGCTACGTGAGAGGTGAATGGGACAGTGAACTGCGGGTTCCTTCGTTTTATTTTGCAGGCATTGAAAGCAGTGTTGAAGGCTATGGGAAATGCAGAAAGATTTTGAAAGCACCAACAGCAATGAGAGAGGCTTGAGGGTCTTGAAATTTTTTCGAAATATTGATGCAGCATGAAACCCTACCAGTCAGCCAATTGATCCAAACAAATTTCACCAGAAAAATATTCTCCAGAAATCTTAAAATATTTAAACTGATATGCTTCGGATTTCTCAATGAAAACCTTCGAATAACAGTTCCCAGATCAAAAAAAAAAAAACTTGGACTGCAGGAGTAATGCCTCTGCAAGAAATGGTTTTGAGGCCAGACCTTACCCTCCAAGGCCTAGATCTGGCTTTCAGAATCAGATTTCGACTTTAGATCTGCAACCTGCAACCTGTAAACAGACAACGAGAACCTGAAAATGCTGAAAAATAAATGAAACCCTAAAAGCCCTAAGAACAACTAAATAATTACAGTATTTACAAACTGAAGGCTCTAAATAGCCAGATTTATCGTTATGCCATAGAAATATTTTCAAAATTTTAAAATTAATGTGAGGTGCTTCAGAAAAACCTTGCATGCATTCATAAAAAAAATTCAGATGATAAGCCCAGGATTAAAACTGGCTGGGCTCTTTCAGAAAATGCAATTCGGGAGTTGGCTGGTTCAGCCGAGAACTTCCCCTAACGCCCGGTAAACTCAATCTAAGATTTCCTGCATAGCTTAAAATCAACCATTAACATAGAGGGAGAAAACAATAGTGAAATCCAGATCAAATGGAGATACCTGCCATTATATTTCATAATCTAAACTATCATTCAAATCCCAGAGATCAGACAATATATCTGTGTCTGAATCAATCTTCATCAAGCTAAAATCAATAGCTGAAAATAAAATTATGCAGAAAAATAAATCATCTTACAACACTTTCAGAAGAGTAACACTAGCAAGATTTTCAACCCCAAAGTCTTTCTTTATTGCACAAAAACTGACTACAAGAGAGTTTTCTTTAGCACAAGACTCTCAGATCTAAACTGATCTCAAATGACCCCTGGCACCTTATTTAAAGGAAAAATTCCCAACGGCTGGTTCAAGTGATCCATGTCAAACTAATATCGACCGTCGATGAGGATCAAGATTTCTCTTAATCTCATCCGTCGAATTTTTAAATGCATTTTAATATATTAGAAAATTGAAATTCTGCATTTATTTACTCAAAAACTTGACTTATTATTATTTTATTAATTTTTAAATTATTATTTTATTATTATTTTATTTATTTATTATTTATTATATTTATAATTTTTTTCATTTTTATTTTTTATTTTTTATTTTTAAATGGATCCTCGAACTTAGCCGTATTGGAAAAATCACCTAGGACCTAGGACTTAGGACTTATGAGGGGATTAAAACATTTTCTAACTCTCAAGACACTTTACATCAGAACTTTTACAATTTTACATCTCAAGGGGGAAAACCCATTTGACATAGACCCTCATAGATCACCCAGTTCTGCGACACAACTATAATCTAGAAGATCAACGCACTAGGATTCCCCTAAGATTCTAATGACAAAATTCATTTCAGCTTTGGGGTTAGGCTGAAGGAAAACTCTGCCGATCATGGATCGGTGAGACAAAAAACCTTCCGGAACGTAGATTATCACTAGAAAATTAGGTCCACCTAGGCAATTTACATATATGACTTAGCTCTGCTAAGATTATTTACAATTCACACATGCAGACTGGGTTTACAACATAACAAGATCGGGTCGACGATGACTGTCGAATGGCATGGACACGTCGATCAAACGCTATCCCTTTTGCGAAGAAAAGCGAGTGTACTGCTATGGGTAGTTGACATGTAGTGGTCAACATCTGGCTCCACTTGGGAACACATTGCTGCACTGTAGGAATGTTAGAATCTAGAATCTGCATCCATGCAACACACAACAAAGTATAAGTAGCATCCATCCAAAAAATCATCATATAACATTAAGCACATGAAAGATATAAGCTCATCATTTATTAACTATCTAGAAAAGTAAATCTAATTCTAAAACAGAAATAAAATGCTGAAATGACAAGGAGTAGGGTTAGAAATACAATACAAAGGATGCCCCATGGCACCATATGTGTTCAATATAGTGTATATTGAGCATTTACCTGCTTTCAGGCAAATATGTCGGCTGCTTGTCGAATGTGCTATGTCCAATTCTGCATATGGTAGGACTTTTACCTATCCGAAAATCAAGTTGCTCGCAGCCGTTTGATGCGTCAAATCTTCTTCTCGTTCTCTTTCTTTTGCGCTTTTTCTTCCTGGCAGACTGTATCACTAATGACGTGGAACTTTCTGCTTCAAAGCTCTCAGATGAAGTATGTAAGATATGCGTGACATGTCTTTTTTCGTTCTGCATCTGCCCGGTAAAGGATGATGGATCAATCTCAGAAGTGCCATGAGTTATAACTTGATCTTCTATGACTGGTGGATGAAGCTGCTTATTAATTTTTCTTTTATCCAGGTCACCTTCAATTATCCACTTTTCAATGGAACAAAGGACCTCATAATAAGATGGAGCTTGTTGCAACAGATAAGGAGGCTCCTGATTTATTGACGTTCCCTGGTTTCTTTCATCCTCTGACCATTGTTGAATTTTCTGAACCTGTATTTTAATGGCATCTATCTGACAAGGGTGTTCAACCTTCATAGCACTAATTTCCCTGGCACAGTCTTCCTCCATGGTCAGTAACTTATTTTGAAGACATATCTGATTAGCTTCCATATCTTTTATTACTTCATCGTCTTTTTCCTTTATGGTCGTTAAGCAATACTGCATAGAGTTTATCTCTTTCTTATGATTTGCTTGCATGTTCGTCATATTTTTCTCTAACCCTGATAACTTGCTTTGCATAAAACTAATCTCTGTGTCATGATTAGTTTTCATGGTCTCAATTTCCTTAGCACGTTGATTTTGCATAATCTCCATCTCCTTATTACGTTTTTCTAGGTGGGTGCATAAAATTCTCACATCATTAACGTAATTAGTTTGATTGATCTCCATATTTTTAATCAGCCGCATTAGTTCTTGTATAATTTGCTTCTGATCTTCCTTTTCATTGTCAACACTGTTTTTAAAATTTGTCCCTACTTTTCCACTATCATGGATTTGATCTGCAATGGTACAGGTGGATGGCACATTTTGATATGAAGAATTGTCTTCGAATCTTTCATCGACAGCTCGACCTTTTACAAGATTACTTTCATTCTGTTGCACAATTTTAGGGGCATAAGGCGAGCTATCTGGATCACCATATCTATCTTTAAAAGCATCGACAATGTCTTGTAAAGAAGTGAAAGAATCTTCAGGACAATTATTAAACCAGTTCAAAGCATCACCCTTTAAATAATGGACAAATAGACGCATCTTGACATCTTCATGATTATATTGAGGAAGTCTACAATATATAATCATTACACAAGTAAACCTATTTAAATGCTGTTTAACAGCGACTGAATCACCACCTGAGAACAAAAATAATTTAGAAATGGCCTCTTTCGGAAAATCATGGAGATTATCAGCAAATGACATGGTTTAAATAAATAATCCATGATGAATAACGAGGGACCAAATGGATGATAGAACGAGATCTCTACTCAAGAAAATCAATAGATGAAAGAAGTGGAGTCGCCACTTGAACAACGAATCTAATTCTAGGATCCAAAAGGCAACAAACAAGCTCATATGAGGGAGGCTTCTTGTCTGGGAAAAATAAAAGAAATGGAATGGAGTCGCCACCCAAACAAGAAACGAACTGAAGAGAAGTTGCTGATATGACGAAAGATAAGGTGATGGAAAGATCAAAAGACGCCAAAGAATATTGGCCGTTTGACAGGGTAATGAATGGCGTAAAAGATGAGATGATGCCAAAAAAATTTGACTCTGCCAACTCAAATGAAAAATAAGAAAGAAGAAATAATGATGAATGTCGAATAAACCAAGGACAGGAAAAAATCTATCCCCGGCAACGGCGCCAAAAAATGTTGTCGCACAGATTGTCACGAAAACACTCAGACCTGAGGTTGTCACCCTGATCCCCGATCTCTCCGTTTAAGCCTGTCTTCCGCAGCTAAGGGGGGTAGACCCTAAGGGATGATGAAGACCAACTGTGGACCAGTTGGATTGGGAGACACGAGAGAAAACAAGCACTTATTTGATTTTATTAAGTTAATAGACCAGTGCCTTATAGAGTTAATGGCTGAATGATTATCTATCAAATGCTGCGGAAAGATGAACTCATTAACAGTTATTTACCATCAGATAACTCAAACAATGCAAGATATTCGATAAACGCACAATGCTTTAATAGTGATCCAACGATTAAAACTCAATAATGATATTCCAACAATTAAAATTTTGAAAGATAAATGCTTTAAACAACCATGTAATTTCAAATGTTAACCAGAGATCACATTCATATAGCTAATTTTTAAATGATCATTCAAGCATATTTAACCACATGAAAATGATAAACATTAATCCCACATAAAAAATTTAGCCTCAGCAGAAAAGATATTTCGCAAACATGGAAAATCCTTGAGGCAAGACTGAATCTGGCAAAATATTTCCAATTTTTTTGTATTTTCAAATAAAAACTAAAGATGAAACTTTAAATCTAAAGAAAATTCCAAACTATAGGACAAAATAAAAAGTCTAAAAAATTACTTTTTTATGCTTTTTATTTTATTATTATTTTTTATAAAGTAAAACAAAACTAACCTCTAAAAATGAAACTCAAATTTATTTTAAACTAAACTAAACTAAAGAAACTTTTTTTTTTTTTTTAATAAAACAAAACTATCTTAAGTAAAAACCAAAGTAAATAAAACTTAAAATTATTAAACTAAGCTAAATAAATATGTACAAAAAATCTAATTCTAAAAAAACTAAATAAAGATTATAAAAAATCTACCTAACATTTTATTTTTATTGATTTTTGAATTTTAAAGCAGAAGGTGAAGAGATTAAATTTAAAACTAAAAACTAAACTAAATGCTAAGCTAAAAACAAAAAAGAAAACATTTAAATATATATATATATATATATATATATATATATATATATATATATATATATAACAAAAATGAAATTTAAATCTAAATCTAAAAAAAAAAAAAACTCAGACTAAAAAATTCTAAACTTACCAAAATGTTTAACCATACGTTATCACCATGAAGACTCGTCATAGAAAAAAAAAAAAGGGTCGAATTTGCTTTGTTTGAGACTGCAGGTTAGCATGAGAGATTTTGAGGGATGTGGGCAACGTTTTTTTTTTGCAGGCAGAGAGCGGAACAGAGGGGATGGGCAGCGTGCTGGTGATGGATGCGTGGGATATTTTTGTTTTGTTTTTGCAAGTGTGAGGATGGAACTTTGGAGAAGATTGCAGGAGTTTGTTGCAGATCTGGAGAAAGCTGCGGGAATGGAAGTTATGTTTGCAGGTTTGCATGGAACGTGGAGGAACACAGTGCTGGAAATGAGGGTTCGCTGGCGAGGAAGAAAGGCAGGCAGTAAGGAATGGAGCCGCGTGAGAGGTGAATGGGACAACGAACTGCGGGTTCCTTTGTTTTATTTTGCAGGGATTGAAAGCAGTGTTGAAGGCTATGGGAAATGCAGAAAGATTTTGAAAGCACCAGCAGCAATGAGAGAGGCCTAAGGGTCTTGAAATTCTTTTGAAATTTTGATGCAGCATGAAACCCTACTAGTCAGCCAATCGATCCAAACAAATTTCACCAGAAAAATATTCTCTAGAAATCTTAAAAAGTTTAAACTGATATGCTTCAGATTTCTCAATGAAAACCTTCGAATAACAGTTCCCAGATCCAACAAAAAAAAAACTTGGACTGCAGGAGTAATGCCTTTGCAAGAAATGGTTCTGAGGCCAGATCTTACCCTCCAGGGCCTAGATCTGGCTTTCAGAATCAGATTTCAACTTCAGATCTGCAACCTGCAACCTGTAAACAAACAGAGAGAACCTGAAAATGCTAAAAAATAAATGAAACCCTAAAAACCCTAAGAACAACTAAATAATTACAGTGTTTACAAACTGAAGGCTCTAAATAGCCAGATTTATCGTTATGCCATAGAAATATTTTCAAAATTTTAAAATTAATGTGAGGTGCTTCAGAAAAACCCTGCATGCATTCATAAAAAAATTTCAGATGATAAGCCCATGATTAAAACTAGCTGGGCTCTTTCAGAAAACGCAACTTGGGAGTTGGCTGGTTTAGCCGAGAATTTCCCCTAACGCCCGATAAACTCAAAACTAAGATTTCCTGCACAGCTTAAAATCAACCATTAACATAGAGGGAGAAAACAATAGTGAAATCTAGATCAAATGGAGATACCTGCCATTATATTTCAGAATCTAAATTATCATTCAAACCCCAGAGATCAGACAAGATACCTGTGCCTGAATCAATCTTCATCAAGCTAAAATCAATAGTTGAAAATAAAATTATGTAGAAAAATAAATCATCTTACAACACTTTCAGAAGAGTAACACCAGCAAGATTTTCAACCCCAAAGTCTTTCTTTATTGCACAAAAACTGACTACAAGAGAGCTTTCTTTAGCACCAGACTCTCAGATCTAAACCGATCTCAAATGACCTCTAGCACCCTATTTAAAGGAAAAATTCCCAACGGCTAGTTTGAGTGATCCTTGTCAAACTAATCTCGACCGTCGATGAGGATCAAGATTTCTCTTAATCTCATCCGTCGAATTTTTAAATGCATTTTAGTATATTAGAAAATTGAAATTCTGCATTTATTTTCTCAAAAACTTGACTTATTATTATTTTATTATTTTTTAAAATATTATTCTTTTTATTTATATATTTTTTTTTCAAATTTTTTTTTTTTTTTTTTTTTTTTTTTAAATGGATTCTTGAATTAGCCTTTGAAAAATCACCTAGGACCTAGGACTTAGGACCTTATGAGAGGATTAAAACATTTTCTAACCCTCAAGACACTTTACATCAGAACTTTTACAATTTTACATCTCAAGGGGGAAAACCCATTTGACATAGACCCTCATAGATTACCTAGTTCTGCGAGACAACTATAATCTAGCAGATCAACGCACTAGGATTCCCCTAAGATTCTAATGACAAAATTCATTCCAGCTTTGGGGTTAGGCTGAAGGAAAGCTCTGCCGATCATGGATCGGTGAGACAAAAAACCTTCCGGAACGTAGATTATCACTAGAAAATTAGGTCCACCTAGGCGATTTACATATATGACTCAGCTTTGCTAAGATTATTTACAATTCACACATGCAGACTGGGTTTACAACATAACAAGATCAGGTCGACGATGACTGTCGAATGGCACGGACACGTCGATCAAGCGCTATCCCTTTTGCGAAGAAAAGGGGATGTACTGCTATGGGTAGTTGACACGTAGTGGTCAACAGGGCCTATGGGCCCATTAGAGTTAAGAATATGGTATGGTGCCCATTTAGTGTCACATGTCTTCATTAAAGAAAGTCCATTAGGTAGTTAATATTTGATCATGGTTATGATATTTTAGCTAACCATAACTAAAGAGGGAGCCCTCCTTATTGATCACATATTGGACTATATTGTATTGCCGCTTAGTTATTTTGGGGGTTGCCCCCCTGAAGAGGCAAGTGAATAGGAGTTTATTTTTTTATAAAAAGATCATTGTATGGTTTCTAGATTCTTGCTTTAAGGTTTTTTGATTTGATAAGTTTTGAAATGATTTTTGATATATCGTTTATGATTCAGTTTGAAGGGAAAGGGATCATAGTAAGTGGTGTGAAAACACTTTGTTGGGCCAAAACCGGAATATTTTATTTTATTTTATTTTTGTTTTTAAATTTTCTTGTGGAACTTTTCCTCTCGACCTATTCACCAAATCACAGCCAAATCAATTCCTTTGAAGGAAAAGTGACCTTTCAAAATTGGGTTCATAATAGAGAACACGAGAAGTATCATGGAAGTTATAGCCATTTCAAATTCAGGTCTTCAAACCTTGGAGAGAATACGAGAAGTATCATGGAAGTTATAGCCATTTCAAATTCAGGTCTTCAAACCTTGGCAGGAAATTCTTGTAGTTTGGCTATCTTTGTGTAGAAACAATATTTAGTTGTCAGCTAATGCCATTAGAGGTAGGGTTGTTAAATTTTGGTAGCTCAGACAAGTGTTTCTACATAGGCTGTGTCAAGCATGTAGAAGATGTCCAACAAAATTTCCTAGCAAAATAGCTTTTTTATCTTTCCTAGGTACATTAAGTAATGTTAAAGATCTTGAGATTATGAATTATGGGGAGATTTGAGTTACAAGGACATTTTGAATTACGAGGATGATTCCGTTAATCACAAAGTTGACTTCGTGAATCATGAGGCAAAGGAAAAATTATAAAAGTAATTGCTTGAAGAGATCTTGGCACATATTCCAAAGGCAACACACACTTCAAGAAAATTGGCATGCAAGCCTAGGAGTAGAGTGAGGAAAAAGAGAGATAAGATGCAACATGCAGATCTAGGAAGCTAGGCACACAAACCATTATAGGTCGCACATGTGAGAGGGTTTCATAGGGATTTGTGCACAAATATCAAGGAGCATACAACACGTAGATTGAGGCACTGCTAGCACAAAGAACTAGGGATTGTTGGCATGAAGATTGAGTAAATAGTTTGGCATGCAGATCTAGGCACCGTTGGCATGTCGATTGAGGCAACAAATTGTTGCTTGGCACACAGATCTAGACATCTATTTGGCTCAAATTTCTAGGTGTTGGAACAAGTTTTGCTATTGTAACAAAAATTCTGATTTTCCTTTGCAAGCTGAAATCTAACAAAACACAAATGTTGGTTTTCTCAAGTTGGGTTTCTAGGGTAAAAAACTATCAAAATTTAATGTGCTTGATTTCTGTTTCCACAGTGTAGATTTGTTAGATGCTCAACAATATTTTCTATGCACAGATTCAGATTTGAGTTTTTTGCTAGAATTAAAATCTGGGTGTAAAATTTTATTGGAAAATTAAATCAATTTTGTAGGCTTTGAAAAACTAACACGATATCAAAGCCAAGCCTTTGAGATAAATTCAAGAATTGCATATGTTCAAGCTCAAAGGGGTTTGTGGTTTTCAACAACTATTAATCAAGGGTTTGATCTACCATGGAAGCTAGTGTTAGGTATGAAGACAAATTAGAAGGAGCCTCTAATTATCTCCACTAGAAAGTCCAGATTATCATTGTTCTCAAGGAGAACAAGTTATGGAGCTTTGTCAACTCCATAGTGGTTGTGCTTACATCAGATTCTATTGCCTTAGACCTTCATGAGATGAAAGAAGCTAGGGCATAGAGTAACATCTTGGAAGGGGTAAAAGATCACTTAATTCTCCATTTGTCATAGAAGAAGACAATGAAGGAGATGTGGTATGCACTCAAAAAATTATTCCAGAGTGACAACTAGAACTGAAAGATGGTACTAAGGGACAAACTCCACAACACCAAGATGTCCAAGGGATAAAGTGTGACTTCTTACCTTATTAGGCTCTATGTACGAGATGATATGGAAACCATATGGGAGATAGTTCCTAACATTGAACTAGTGTGTATAGCCTTGAATGGCTTTACAAAGCAGTGGGATGTGTTTGATAAATGCATCATTGAACGAGAGTATCTTCTCTCATGGGAAAGGTTGTGGGATGATTTCGTACAGGGAGAGATCCAAAAAGGCATGGAGACCAAAAGAAGAAGGGTGAGGAGAAAAAGAACTTGGATCTAGCATCCAAGAGCAAGGGAAAAGCCAAGAAAGGCTCAAGGAGCTACATCACACGACAAGAAAAGGAAGTTGGACATTGGAAAAGTTAAATTCTTAGCTTGTCACAAACCATGACATTATGCCAACCAATGCCCTAATAAGAAAAAGAACAAACAAACGAATCAAGGCATTGATACAATTGAGATGGATGAGTTTACAGACAAATTTTCACTCATCGCATGCCTCTCTAGTTCAATGGCCACCATTGTGTGGTACATTGACAATGGCACTTCATGTCACATGATTGGAGTGTGAGACTACTTTACCAGTTTAAAGGAGCACAATTTGGATTCCCACATTGAACTTGGCGGCAATGCCAAGCACAAGCCAGTAGGCAATGGAACTTTCAAGTTTCAGAGGGAGTTCGAGAAGCCTTTATAGTGAATGACGTGTTGTATGTTATAGGATTAAAGAAGAATTTGATCTTTGTTTCAACATTGAAGGAAAAGGGTTATGTGGTGACTTTTCAGAAGGGGAAGGTGTATATTTTTCTTGAGGGTTCCAACCTTAACACAAAAAAAGTTCTTGGAGTAAGAAGGAACAAGTTGTATATACTTTAGTTTGATCCATAGAAAGCATTGGTAAGGAGCAACAGTAGCAACCATGACTTGGGGGAGTTGTGGCATAGGAGGATGTCACACTTACACCATGGAGCACTCAAAGTGCTCAAGGGGGTTGTAATAGGTCTTCAAACTTTTACTATAGATTAGCATGAGGTGTGCAAAGGGTATGCCATGTATTGGGTAATTTAAATGTACCTGAAATTAATTTACATTAAATTGTCTATCCAAGTACATAGACTTATGAAGTACACTACATTATATGTGCTACGAAATCAATTTTCAATTGTAGAAATATTTTAATCTATGAATGAGAAATAAAGTGTTGACACTATGGTAATAAATGAAATTTATTCTTGTGAGAGCATATGAGATGAAATGAAAGTTGTCAATTTAAATCTTATTTTAGAATGTTATGAAATGAAAACGTGATTCTATCCTTTGATGAAATTCTTCCTGAGCAAAACACACTTGATTTTTGTAAAAGCATGAATTTTCTTATTTTAAGAAAGTAAGATAATTGTCTTCTAGGAAATTGATTGAAATGTATTCTATAAAAGAAATAATTCTTAACTTAAGAAAGCATTTAGACCTAATCTGATAAATAAATAGACAATAACTATGCTAGTAAAGCAAGAAACTCTAATCTGTCAAAAGTAAAGGCGATTATGCTAGGAAGCAGTAAAATATATTCTATGAAAGTAAAGACAACTATTCTAATTTTATGAAAGTAAAGATCATTTACACTAGAGAGAAATAATCTTATTCTAAGGATAGTAGAAAAACTATCTATGGGGACAATATCATCAATCTATCTATGAAAGCGATGAACCTATGTAATATCCCGTTTCAGAGATATTCCCTAAAACCCCAGTAACTCCACCCAAATACGTACAAATAATATAATAACCGGGAAACTCAAAATGATGAAAATAACAGCGGTGCAACATATAATAATGGAAACATGAAATATAAGCAAAGACTCGAGAAATCCAGAGAGAAATGCTAAGCCATTTTATTATACTGAGTAATGGAATGAGTACAGGAGGTGATCAGAAAAGATGGCACCTCGACTTGCACCAGGCAAGTGAAGAACTACACTCAGAATAGCAAAGGAATGACCTCTCTCTGAACTATGTGGATGCTGTTGGGAAACTACCGTGCTACTGCTGCTGCTGGAAATAAAATGAGGATTTGGGGCTGTTCCCCTCCTTACAAAAAGCTAAAACTCTGGATTCAGGCTCTACTCAAGAAACCCAGAAAAACCCAGAAAGCTTTCCTGGAATGGCCGACCCCTGAAAACACCCTCTTGGGGTTTTGCACAGTTCCTCAATGCCCTGCGCTGCCACTAAAGAAAACCCCTCTAAATTCTGCTTGAAACCCTGCCAAAAATCCTCCAATGAGACTAGAGCTGGACCCCTGCTCAATCTTCCAGCATAAATCCACCCGCAAAACCCCAATCCAACACTACAACCAAAAAGAACTGCGTCCCTCTCCAAGTGTTCCGCAATCCTCCAAAATGCTGATGAAACTGCTGTTGAAATGCTGATAAAACTACTGCTGAAATACCGATGGGAATACCTTGGTCGAGCAGGAACTCGAAGTCCCCCGGGGCTAAGGGTGAGATCTTCGAACGGAGACACTCAATGCACTAAACAGTGCTGCAGACCAGCTAAACAACCAACATGCTCAGAAGTCGAAACGACTAGCTCAAAATGCACATAACTGAATGATCCCAAAATGAGGGGGCTCCTCTCTATTTTATAGCCTTTGCCTCTCACAATCCCTAGGCTCACCTCCTCCTGCATGATTCCCCTCTTGCCATGTGTTCTTCCCTCTTGCACAATCCCTCCATGCGTCTGCGTGGGCCCCATTTATGTGTCCCCCTTTGGCCCCCTTGGCTCCTCCTTAAGTCACAACGTTGTGCTACTAGGAAGTGACTTTTTTTTTTTTTAATTCTTAAAGTGAGTTATGTCCCCCGTCCTCACTTTTATTATTATTTATAAATAACTATAGAAGGCAAAAATTGGGCAAAATCGAATATTCCAATTAGCCATGGCTAATTAGAAATATTACAGTCTCCCCCCGCAAAATGTTGCTTGTCCTCAAGCAACTGAAGTGATGGATGCTGCAAGATCTTCTCACTCTCCCAAGTGGCATCCTCATCTGGCAAATTCTTCCACCTCACCAAGAATTCTCGGACCATCCTGCTCCGCAGCTGCCTCTCCCTGGTATCAATGATAGCCTCCCGCTGCAATACCAAATGCCCCTCGTCATCCATGGGTGGTAGCTCCTCTATCACTGTCACCTGCTGCCCCAATGCCTTTTTCAGGCATGATACATGGAAAACATTATGAATCTTGCTGCCTTGGGGCAACTCCAACTCATATGCAACCTGTCCAACCCTTCGTATCACCCTGTACGGCCCATAAAAATGCGGCTTAAGCTTCTCAGCCCCCTTCTGCTTTAGTGACGACTCTCGGTATAGCTGTAACCGTAAGTAGACCATGTCCCCTACTTCAAACTGTCTCTCCACCCGACCCTTGTCTGCATACAGCTTCTGCTGGTTTTGTGTTGTAGCCATGTTATCCTTGAGAGCTCAGAGAATATCTTGACTCTCTTGGATCCATATCTTGGCTCTGGGAGCCTTGCTATCACTAAACATCACGTCAGCAAAGGATAAAGGATGATACCCATATAAAGCATAGAATGGTGTCATACCAATGGACATGTGATGTGAAGTATTGTAGTAGTACTCCCCTAGATGCAGCCACCTCAACCATGCTCGCTGCTGCCCACTGACATAGTTACGCAAGTAGCCCTCTAGCCACTTGTTAACTATCTCTGTTTGCCCATTCGTCTGTAGGTGATAACTGGTACTCAGTGTCAACTTCGTCCCCACCAACCGGAAAAGCTCCTGCCAAAACCCGCCCATGAAACGACTGTCCCTATCACTAACGATGGTCTTAGGAAGACCATGTAGCCTGAAGATCTCTCTAAAGAACAACTTGGCCACCTGTGTTGTTGTATAGTGTGTGGATATGGAAAAAAAGTGTGTGTACTTTGTCAGTCGATCAACGACGACAAAGATGCAATCCTTGCCCTATACCATGGGCAACCCTGTGATGAAGTCCATCGAAATACTCTCCCATTTCCCCTCCAGAATGGGAAGAGGCTGCAATAATCCCGCAGGATGGCTCATCTCCCCCTTGTTCCTCTGGCAAACATTGCACTCTCGGATGTTCCAGAGTATGTCTTCCTTGAGGCCCTTCCATGAGAACCTCTCCCTAATGGCCCTATAGGTTTTGGTAAACCCCTGATGTCCTGCAAACGGTGAATCATGTGATGCTTGGAGTATCTTCTTCTTGAGCTAAGACCCCTCAGTCAAGAAGATCCGGTCCCTGTAATAGATGATCTCATCGACCACCCTGTACCTGTCATCTGCCACTTGCCCATCCAGAACCTCACATGCAAACCTGTCCTTGGAGTACTCTACTAAGAATCGAGCCCTCCAGTCTGTATCCAAGCTCATAAGAGACAACGTGGCTGGTCTACGTGAAAGGGAATCTTCTACCATGTTGTTCTTACCCTTGACATATTCAATGTCAAAGTCATATGCTTGGATCTCGTTGATCCACTTTTGCTGCCTCTCCTGTAGCTGCTTCTGCTCCAAAAAGAACTTGAGGCTGTTGTGATCAGTCCTCACACTGAACTTGTTACCCCCCAGATACTGTTGGTACTTAGCCAATGCATGCATGATGGACAACATCTCCTTGTCGTATATAGAATACAACCTCTCGTGCGGAAGGAGCTTCCAGCTCTCAAAGGCTATAGGGTGATGTCCCTGCATCAACACTGCGCCGGTCCCCTCTCCCAACGCATCATACTCCAAAACAAAAGGCTGTGTAAAATCTGGCAATTCAAGCACTGGGCAGCTGCGCATAACCTCCTTGAGCATGTCAAAGGCACGCTGCACTATATCTGACCAACTGAAAGCCCCCTTCCTCGTCAAATCTGTCAGGGGTGCAGTAAGCTGTGAGAAACCTTTGACGAACTTCTGGTAGTAGGTACAAATGCCAATGAATCCTCGAAGTTCTGTCACATTTCTAGGCTCCGGCCATTCTCTGATGGCCCTGATCTTCTCCCCGTGGACCCTCACTCCGTCCACTCCTATGATGTGTCCCAGATACAACATCTCCGTCAACCCAAACTCACACTTGGAGAGTTTGGCATAGAATTGCTGCTCCTGTAAGATATGCACTACCGTCTCAATGTGCCAGAGATACTCCTCCCAAGTCCTGCTGTAAATGAGAATGTCATCAAAGAATACCAACACAAACTTCCTCAGGTGACTACTGAAGATGTGATTCATGCAGGACTGAAATGTAGCGGGGCCGTTGGTTAGCCCAAAAGGCATCACCAAGAACTCAAAGTGCCCATAGTGACACCTAAAGGCGGTCTTGGGAATGTCATGCTCCCTCACATGAATTTGATGGTACTCAGATCTCAAATCAATCTTTGAGAAGAATCGTGCTCCCCTCAACTCGTCCATCAACTCATCGATCCTGGGTATGGGGTACCTGTTCTTCAAGGTCTTCTTGTTCAGGGCCCTGTAGTCAATGCACATCCTTAATGTACCGTCCTTCTTCTTCACCAACACCACAGAGGAAGCAAAAGGACTTGTGCTCGGTCGAATGTGCCCAAGAGCTAGTGACTCTTGGATAGCTTGCTCAATCTCATCCCGATAGGCCTTGGGGTGCCTATAGGGGGTGGTGATCACTGCCTGGATGCCCTGCTCAAGCTCGATAGTGTGCTCAAACCCCTGATCCAATGGCTGTCCTAGTGGAATCTCTCTAAACACTATGGCATACCGATCAAGGATGGACTGGATCTCTGGATGTACCGTCTGCCTTGTAGTCCTTGCCTCTGATGCATGCAGCTCCACTGTCCACTCTATGTCTCCCTTCCGGAAGACTACCTCCATCCGATGAGTCGACATAGTCTGAGGCAGATATGTGTGATGTCCCCATATCTTCTCATGCCTCCTTGTCTTCTCATCATCCCACTCCATCTCTAGGGTCTTCCAATCCGTCGTGACCTTCCCTAGAGTTAAGCCACTGAACACCCAGTATCATGTTGGTGTCCAGAATATCGCCCACGAAAAATTGGTTAGTCAATGTGTAGGTGCCCATCATCACTGAAAGCTCTGGAACATAACGAGCACACGTCATGGTCTGATCTCCTGGGACCAATACTAAAAACCCATTGAAGCTCTCTGTCTGAATACCTCTCCGCTCAACCATCTGTGCATCGATGAAGTTGTGGGTTGCCCCACTGTCAACCAAAACTGATACGCGCTGGTCACGTACTGTCCCTCGTACGCGTAGCGTCAGATACTTGGGAACTCCTCGCAACGTTGCATGGGCCCCTCCGGTGGGTGCAAAAGATGCACCACCTGTTGCTGGTGGTGGAGGTGGTAAAGGTCCCTGTATGGCATGGCTATCTCCTGCCTCCACATCCTCCTCACCATCTTCTTCTCCACTGCTCTCGGAGAAGAGCTCAATAAAATGTGCTTTGCTAGCAACACATCTATGTCCCGGTGCCCATGGCTCCTGACAGGTGAAGCACAATCGCTTCTTCTTTAGCTCCCTCCTGGAATTGTCATCAAGCTGTACTTATCCTGGATTTCCCTTCGGAGGAGGAATCCTCACATCCTTCCCCTTAGACTGAAAATTCTGTCTCTCGGGGTAAGGTGTCTGGGTCCTGGGTAAGACATCCTGTAAGTCTCGGGTCCTGCGGATAGTGTCGTGGAGTGTGGCTGGTTTAATGGATTGGACTAAACCCCGAAGTGGCTATGCTAACCCCTCAACATACATATAGACCCTCCGTGCCGTGGATAGGTCTGGCACCATCAGGGAGACCCTCAAGAAATCTGCAATGTAGGTCTCTGGGCTCCCTATCTGTTTGAGCCTCGTCAGCTCAACAAAATGTTGTTCTGGATCCATCCGATCAAATCGCTCCATCAGTCTCCTGGTGAACTCGACATATGTCATCACTGTGGAGTGCCCCAATGTAACCATCCCATGAAACCACCAATCCTGGGCCTCACCATCCAAATGCAATGTTGCCACCTTGATGGCCTCTGCCTCTGACATCTGGTTAAGCTGGAAATAAATGTCCAACTTCTCCACCCAAGACTTTGTTGAACTGTTTGATGAGTCATCAAACGTAGGCAAGTGGAATCTACTCGCTGCACGGTGGGTGTCGCCATCATGGTAATCCCGGTACCCTCTGTGATGGTCGCGGGGTCTGCTATCCTGCTGGAGCTGAACAAAATCTCTAAATGAGAGGGCTTCCCTGAACTCCTGCCCATAGGCCTGGTACTCTGCAAAATAATCACCCATATGTCTGGGCTTTGCTTCCTGTTGGGCTACGGCCCCCATGTCTGCTCCTAAGAAAGTGGGCATGGTAGAGCGTGTAGGGGCATGTGAGGCCACCTGCTGTGCAGTATCACACTGCTCTGGCAAGTGATGGGATTCACTTGATCCCTCACCAATCTGAAAAACTCATGGACTCTCACGCTGTCTGGCCTCTATTGTCGTGAATCTCTGCTCCATCAACTCAAACTGCCTCGACAGATCCTATACTAATTTCAGGAGCATATCCGCAAATCTCTTCCCGCCCTCGTCGACCATCTATTTGCTTCCACTACTGGCTCTCTCTGTTCTGCGTCTACCACAGGCTTCTCCTGTTCTGCATCCACCACAGGCACACAGTCTCCCTCCCCGTAGGTATTCTCCAACCTACGTCCAGTGTCTCTGTACCTCCTACCTCTGTAGCAAATGTAGGGTTTTTCTTGTGGTGTTATAGATTGCTAACTCCACAGGCTGAGTCAGATCTATGCTCTGATACCACTGTAATATCCCGTTTATGAGATATTCCCCAAAACCCCAGTAACTCCACCCAAATACGTACAGATAATATAATAACCGAGAAACTCAAAATGATGAAAATAACAACGGTGAAACATATAATAATGGAAACATGAAAGATAAGCAAAGACTCGAGAAATGCAGAGAGAAATGCTAAGCCATTTTATTATACTGAGTAATGGAATGAGTACAGGAGGTGATCAGAAAAGAAGGCACCTCAACTTGCACCAGGCAAGTGAAGAAATACACTCAAAATAGCAAAGGAATGGCCTCTCTCTGAACTCCGTGGATGCTGCTGGGAAACTGTCGTGCTACTGCTGCTGCTGGAAATCAAATGAGGATTTGGCGCTATTCCCCTCCTCAGAAAAAGCTGAAACTCTAGATTTGGGCTCTACTCAAGAAACCCAGAAAAACCCAGAGAGCTTTCCTAGAATGGTCGACCCTTGAAAACAACCTCTTGGGGTTCTGCGCAGTTCCTCAATGCCCTGCATTGCCATTGAAGAAAACCCCTCTAAACTCTACTTGAAACACTATTTGAAACCTTGCCAAAAATCCTCCAATGAGACAAGAGCTGGACCCTTGCTCAATCTGCCAGCATAAATCCACCCACAAAACCCCAATCCAACACTACAACCAAAAAGAACTGCGTCCCTCTCCAAGTGCTGTGCAGTCCTCCAAAATGTTGATGAATCTGCTGCTGAAATGCTGATAAAATTACTGCTGAAATGCCAATGGGAATACCTTGCCCGAGCAGGCACTTGAAGTCCCCCGGGGCTAAGGGTGAGATCTCCAAACGAAGACACTCAATGCACTAAACAGTGCTGCAGACCAGCTAAACAGCCATCGTGCTCAGAAGTCGAAACAATTAGCTCAAAATGCACATAACTGAATGATCCCAAAATGAGGGGGCTCCTCTCTATTTTATAGCCTCTGCCTCTCATAATCCCTAGGCTCACCTCCTCCTGCGTGATTCCCCTCTTGCCATGTGTTCTTCCCTCCTGCGAAGTTCCTCCATGTGTCCGCATGGGCCCCATTTCTGCGTCCCCCTTTGGCCCCCTTGGCTCCTCCTTAAGTCACAATGTTGTGCTACTAGGAAGTGACTTTTTTTATTTATTCTTAAAGTGATTTATGTCCCTCGTCCTCACTTTTTTTATTTATAAATAACTATAGAAGGCAAAAATTGGGCAAAATCGAATATTCCAATTAGCCATGGCTAATTAGGAATATTACAACCTATGTGAAACTTTGAATTGACAAACTTAAAAGGAGCATGTGATTAATGCTTTGAGTTCTTTCATGTGCAATGGGTGTAGGTTTGTGTTATGCAAACAATTTTGAAATGACATGCTCTTAAACTATAACTATGAATCTAAAAGATGGATGCAAATTCAAAGAGCTGGAAATAAATTTTATGGTATAAGGTTGGAAATATAATGTTTTTGGTGTTTTTGAATGTAATTGAAGTGCCTGATCTATCATGTAAAAGAAGAAACATAGTGAGTGAAAATAAAGACTAACTATGAAACGAAACATGGCATTTAATTGTTAAGGAAAATAGAGTAAAAATAGAGTATGGAAAGGAAAATAATACTACAGATCTTGTAAGCCACAAGGGGGCCCTTTAGGGGATGGACGAGATTTAGAAAACACACAAAACTTTGCTACTATTGGTGCAACTGTTTTATCAGAGCTCAATGACAACAACAAGAAATGCTTGATGTTAAATTTAAATAGTGTGTACATAAAGACTTGTTCTTTCATTAACATGACATGTTATTCACTTGTCAACAGATCTATTTAGAGTGTTTTATGATAATAACTAACTGAGAAAGACATTACTACATATTTGAAGAGATGAGTGATGATCAAGTGTCACATTTCATTGCATTCTTGATTCTAACGACTCACTGATGACTCAACATTTAAAAAAATATATTATACATTTCATCACTTGTTTTTGCTAATTCTTAGCTTGTTGATGATGATCATGCTCACCGAACTTGATCCACCGCCAAGTAACAATTTTGATATATTCCGATTGTATTTCACATGCCACGTGATAGTTGACCAAGAGTTTGACTAGACTATTGTAGTTATCCAATGTTCTTTTTCTTGTGCTAAATGGGTGGAAAACCATGTTGGAGCGTTTTGACACCTACCCATGTGATGGAGTAGACTTGTTTACTATGGAATCCATTCGAATGTTGGATGTTGCTACAAATTATCATTAGAGCTACAAAATTTGTCAATTTCTATAATTTTTGTGAACTAACTCAATTTTATAAAGAAGAACATACAAAACCATAAAGAAGTTGGATTTTCACCCTTTTATGGTTTGTTGCTTTGATGACCATTATTCATGCAAAAGATGGTAAGAATATATGGGAAAATGAATTTGTGAGGGTTTCTACAAAGGATAAGTGAAAAACTACCGTAGCAATCTGTCAAAAAGGTACCAATTCTATTGCCCAACATTCCCCCACGTTTAGGGTGTTTCATGACTGCATGCATGTTGGAAAAATTTTGCAAACTTTTGGTAGCTTTAGGTTCACAAAATTTTCTTGAATGCTTGGATTAAGAGATCCAAGTTAATTTTGAAACCTTTCTTCTTCATTGAAATGAACCACTAGGCTTCTTCATTAATATCCTTACTTTTAGACTCTTGATTTTCTGTTGGAGTGCCTTGTTGGACTTTTAAAGTCTAGCTTTCCTTGTTATACCTTTAGTACATTCTTTTCAACATTCTATTGTTTTGCTCCTTGAGAATTCCATTCTCTTTTAACATACTTTTCGAAGACTTCTAACTCAATTATTTCTTCTTTCAATGCTTTAACAGTATCTTGCTCCATAGAGAAAGGTGAATCATTATCATGCAGAGGACTATGGATAGTAGGTTCTGGTATTTCACTGTTGAAAGCATCTTTAGGAATAAAACATGGTTCCCTTACCTTTTCATTGTATGCTTGTTTCTCTAAAGCATCAAAATAGTCATAGACCTTTCGTTGTATCTTATCAACCTATGGGCTTCCAATTTCAGATAATGTTGGTGACTGTTTTGATTCTTCCACTTTTGCGTTTTCAACATCTTTATATGAAACAAGACTCTTTATTATTGTCATACTCCTAATAATTCTTTTGTATTTGTTTTCTGAATTTTTCCTTTCCTTGGAGTTCTTCCTTTTTATACCCTTTTACTTGGGTATAGATATCACAATGACATCTTGCTGAAAAATCTTGTTAATTGTTCTTGTTGACTTTCTTCTTGAAAAAATTATTATTTGATTTTGCTGATTGACCCTCTTACTCTCTTTTTCTTTCATCTTTGATAACTGTCTTTTTTTAACATATTATGATAGTAGGGATTTGTCATTCTCAGAAACATCTTGGGCTTCCAACATTATTTGATCCTTTGGCTCTAAAATATCATTTCTTGTCTCTGTGAATTCAACCTCATCTCTCTCATGTACTGGAATCTCTTCAGCCTCTATATTCTCTTCTTGAGGGTTAGGGTTTGAAGTTGAAACCTTGCCCCATTTTCCTTTCATTTTTCCAGTAATATTTTCTTCTTCTTCTTTTTTTCCCAATGGAAAAATCTGGGTAGATCAAACACGGAGGGAATATTTTAAAGCTCGTCGGCCAGACTAGTAGGGCCTAACCCCAAGGGCATCGAGGAGAATTGACCCTGTGATCTCCCGTATTTTCTTCTTCTTCTAATACTTAATGAAATGGTTTCTTATCATGAAACTATCCCAATTATCGTTCCTTAATTTCAATAATTTTTACTACAAAGTGCTCTATGAATATTTCTATAATTTCTTTGGATATTAAACATCATTTTTCTTATGCTACTGATGAGATAATAGGCCACATTTTTCTCTTTACCCTTTAGAAAGTACATCAAATGTCTAATATGGTAGAAACAAATGGTGCCATACTTGCCTTCACGAGTAATACATTTATGGAGGATGAACAATAGATTTTGCCACATCTTTTTGAAAGATGATATAGGCATACCTTTTTTCCAATTTGCAATGTCCATATTAGGTTTTCTTAGCAAAACTCTCTAAGAATAATCTTTGAGACATTGGCATTTAAACTAAATTTCTCCAATCCTTGGAAGTCATGTAGCTTCAACTATTAAAGATTGTCACCTTCAGTCTAATGTCTCCAATCCCCACTTCAACTCCATATGCTCTTGTGACTTCTATATCACAATCTTGAAACTTCTCAAAGAATGTAAACCATCAAACCCTTTTCAATTACTTCCAACACTTTAGATAGGCCTCAAGAAACTTTAAACCTTTAGGTTCAAAGTAAATAACAACACCCATCACGAATATTGGTAATTAGGACTTCAAAGTGTACCTTTACACTGTTTCTACAAACATGGTTATGGTATGATCAAGGAAGTTAAAATGATTTCAAGAGAATGGAGTGAGAAAGGTGGTGGGTTATCATGTGTATAGGTGGCGACGAATAATGATAGGATCATTCAATCTTGCAATAATGATACAACTCCTCAATAGAATCTTATGAATGATGTGATGACTTATTGGGATTATAGGATTGGGATAATGAGAATTCGAGGGAGTATTAGTAGGGTACGAAGCATGAAATATATTTTGGCATCATGAATTTGATATGAGGCCTTTTTAGAATAGGCCTTTTTATTGAGATTAAATTGAAAAATAATAGATAAGTCCAAATCCCTTATTCCTATAATTTAACTTTAATAAAATTGACTAATATGCACTGCTTGTGTTAGCTAGTAGGATGTACAAGAACCGCTACTGTTTGAAATCATTTATCACTATTGGTATGGAAACAGGGACATAACTGCTACTTTAATGAAACTCAGCTATCTTTTTGAAGTTTCTCTGGCTATGGAATTTTATCAGTTTAAGAACATCGAGATTTTTTTTTCAAATATTATGCAAGGAGGCTGATGATGTTGCTGGAAATGATATTTATTTTGATTAAAAGAGAAACAAACTCTTCAAATTGATTAGTTTGAATAAAAAATCTTCAAATCTTAAAAATAAAAAAAGAGGGGAAATCTAGGCTACCAAGAATCTTGGTTTTCAACTAGGATTTCTTGTATGGTTATGCCAACATGTTGGTTTTTATAACTATACTTTTAATTTTAATTTTAATTTATTTATTTTTTAATACAAAATAAATTAAATAACATTTGGTGGAAGAGAAGGATAATATCCTTTTTCCACCAACTTCAATTCCGTATGCTATTGCAAATTCTGAATGACTTCTTATCTTATTAATGGCTTATGATAACACTTTATTCTATGCCAATTAAGAAGAAAAGTGATTCCTTATTCATCAATGGTTTTGATTCTCATAGCTCTATTATAAAAAACAACTTCTACTTCTTAGGGGCATAACCAGTGTGTTTGGAGTTTCCCTTGAAAATCTTTAAATTTTGAATAAAAAAATGACCCAGTCACTTGGTTTTGAACTTTTTGATCTTGATAAAATTGTCATGCCCTCTCGTCCTTTGTTGCTGAATGATGTTTGTTTTTTGAATGACATATTTTCTAATTTCATCTAAAGCTATGCCAATCTTTTCTTTTGGGTTTTAGAGATATTTAGTCCAAATTTTGTTGTTGTCATATTTTTCTCCACTTGGAACTCAATAGGAAGTATATTTTTTTTTTTCCATAAACAAGTTCATAAGGAGTGTGTTTAGTGGTATCTCTCCATGTGGTATTGTATGCCCAGAGTGCTTCCAAAAGTCTTTTTGCCCAATCTTTCCCATGTAAATGCACGGCCTTGGTTAGTATGGCTTTAAGAACTTTATTTGTAGATTCCATTTGTTCAGTGGCTTGTGGATGATATGGAATGGATTTGCGATGTTTGATTTTGTACCACTACATGATCTTCTAAACAAGATTGGATGTGAATTGTGCATCCTATTTTGTTACAATTTATCTTGGAACACCAAAATGACTGAAAATATCCTCAAAAAGAAATGTAACAACAACATTTTTAATAACAAAATTAATGGCTTAGCCTCTACCAATTTAGTAACATAATCAGTTCAAACAATAGTGTACCTTTTCTACTTGGAAGGTTAACTAATTGGTCCTACAAAGTCTAAAGGCCATTTTTCAATTGGCTCTATCAGTACCTGTGGTTGCAAAGGAATTTTATTTGATTGAATAAGTTTCTCCATCCTTTAACAACTTGCACATCTCTTAACATATTCTTCGAGATCCTTAGAAAGAGAAATCCAATAATATCCCAAGAGAAGGACTTCGTATTCAATTCTTCTATCAGAGAAATGTCCTCTATAAGGTTCATCATGACATGCTTTAAGTATCTCATGTAAATTAATCTTCTCAAACACATCTTCTGGTGATCAAATCTGCTCCTGTTTGGTATGATTCTCCTTCCATCCAAGAATGGGGTGCACTAGATATGATAAATCTTTGTCTTTCTTTGGCTAATAATTGAGAAGGAAACTTCCATGTAGCCAAATAATAATGATATCTACAAACAAAGGAGATTTAGTGGATATTGCAAAGAGATGTTCGTTAGAAAAAATATCCTCTATAGAAATTTTTGTATTAATATTTTTCATTCTAGAAAGAAAATCAATGCACTAGTACAAATGGGGAAAAAATTTGATGTACATTTTTCAGATATTGGACTCATTGTTGTTGGATATTAGACACATTTGAGTCATAATTTTTGTGAGTGAAATTTTGTTGGATATCAGAGACTTTTACTACGAGTTAGATATTCAACGAGACTGACATCGGATATCTGACACCCTCGATGGCTAAGAATGCATCTAATCATGGATCATTTTCCGACGATTGGCTGTCGGATATCCGATGTCAATTTTGTTAGATAAACTTGACCCTATGGTGGAGTTGAGGTTATGTCAACAGTTATGGTTAACAGTTGTCGTTTTGGGCATTAGTATTGGTGACTCATGGTATTGAACCCATGGTATTACATGTAGTTGAAGCCCTTAAAAGGCTCGTGTATTCTCCATTGTAGGTAGCCATGGTTGAGCGGTGAAAGCTCAGGTTGTTGGTCGGCTTGGCTGTATTTTAGCCAAGGACAATAATAGATCTATTGTTGGTTGGTTTTTCCCCCAATTGGGGTTTTCCATATAATCATGGTGTACATGGTTTAAATTTGTATTTCTTGATTGTTATATTTATTTCTCTTGAACCCTAAGAAGTGGTATCAGAGCTCTAGTTGGCAAGGGCCTTGGATAGTTGTTCGAAATGTTGTCATCCACAAAGTGGTGGTGCTGGTTGAAGCAATAGCTCGTTGCACAAACTAGTGATGCCCACTGAGTGATGGTTCAATGACGAGCAAGAAGAAAATGAATTCTGAAGGATTTTCCAAGGCCTCGTTCAATGAGGAGCTTGAAGAAAATGCAAGCCCTGGGAATATTTTTTTGGAAATTTAAAAAATCAAGAAATTCCGGTAATTCTTTTTTTTTTAAGAGAAATTTGTTGAAGGAATTTTATGGTTAATGAAAAATTGCTATTTTGAAATAGTAATAGAGATTTTAAATAAAAATCCAGTTACAAGAGAAGGGTTAAATAGTGGGATAGGAGTTTTACAGGGTGAAATGCATGGTTAAACTTGCAGCAGTTCAAGTTGTGTGTGGGTCAAGATAGTAAAAAAATAAAAATAAAATGGAAATTTTCATGTAAATGGGTATACGACTGTAAGACCTGATAAAGCATGCGTACCCCAGTAAATCACTGGTAAAGTCTGAATGTCCGCTTGGGTGATATGGGGATGCATGTGGTGTTATGATGAAGCATG
>APFE030296594.1:0-24422 GCA_000404065.3 Pinus taeda
CATTGCACATATTCATCAAATTAAAATATAATATATAATCAATTAAATGTGAACTGGAGTTTGACCATTTTGGAAGTTTGGAGGAAAAAAATAGTTATTTTTTCTCACTGGTAAAAAAAAGTGAAAATACAGCAATACATAAGTTTATTATCACAGTAATCACAACTATCACTACAAATTATAAATAAATGGTGGTAGAAAAAAATAATAAATAAATGGTGGTAGAAAAAAATAAAGAAATTCAAAGAATCTGAAGTTTTTTCCATTAAATATGTAATTCTGATAAAATCCCTTATTTTCCGCAATGCAATCAGTTGAGGATGACTTTATAACAGATAGCAATGCTTACCTCTCACGGATGTATCTACGGTTAAACCGGTTGCCCTTCTCTCCAGCTAGCCCCAGGTCCAACAACATTATACGGAGGTGTAATTACGCCCTCCAAACTGGTAAGGAAAAGGCAAGCATTAACAAAAATTAATGAAAAGCTAGGGCTGAATAGTGTATACCAGAATAGTGTATATAAATATCTCAATTATCTATAAATGTCTCAATTATCTATCTAGCTAGCTGTACAGAATTCATTCATATTTCTCTCTCAGCATCACAATTATCTTGCTGTACAGAATTCACTAATATTTCTCTCTCAGCATCACAATTATCTATCTCGCTGTACAGAATTCATATCTCTCTTTCAGCATCACATATAGATATATCTCTCTTGCATGTTTTTGATGAGTATTCCACTCAGCAGTTTGCATGCACATGTATCTATCCACTCAGCAGTTTGCATGCACATATATCTATCTGTAAGGATCATATCTCTCTTTCAGCATCACATATAGATATATCTCTCTTGCATGTTTTTGATGAGTATTCCACTCAGCAGTTTGCATGCACATGTATCTATCCACTCAGCAGTTTGCATGCACATATATCTATCTGTAAGGATCAGGGCAAGGAAATGAGTTTGAAGGAAATGTTCTGTAAGGATCAGGGCAAGGAAATGAGACCGAACCAATCCAAGTCATCATACAACTCATTGGGCATATTCATCAAATTAGGCAGGGAGTTTGACAATTTTAGAATAATGTATTTCCACCCATATCCAATAAATTATGTTTTCTGGAGATGACATGACATACAGTTTTCTGGAGATGTATTGGAATCAACTCCTCTTCATCACACATGCATTTCTTTCTTTCTGATAAAAATGAACAGCCACTTGACTTTATAACAGCCACCGAAATTTACATAGTCAGTCAAGAAAATGAAAATGCTTACCTCCCAGGCATGAATCACATTGATAGATAGATATCACATAATTGCAAGGCTTACGGCGTTGCTGCATTGGGAGACGATGTGTGAAAAAATGATCGGATCGGGCCTCTCATTGTGCAACTGATTCTGGAGCCTCCAAAGAACCCCAACATTCCACACTTTTGAATTGTTTGACATTGGAATGAAAATATACCCAAACCAGCGCGCTCTCTAGCTCTGGGTGCTTCTCAAACAGAGCCCGATCTCCATATCTGAACGCCTCCAGCACCTGTGAATTCATGAATTTGTTCATTAACCCCAACAAAATACAATAATTTAATAAAATTAATTGGAATTAATACACCTTCAAACCCCTGTGAAAAACAAAGAAATGAAGGAAAATAAGAAGCGTACCACCGGCAGTTCCTTGCGGAAGATGTAAAATCTAAGTCTCGCAATGGCGTACAGGAGCCAATGCCCTCCGCTTATATGACAGTGAACGTGCAGAGACATTTTTCCCTGACATTTCCTCCACTGCGCAATCATTTCGTCTCTCTGTAACTTGTTATACCGTCCCTGCAACTGTGCAAATATATAAAGATTTCACAGACTTTAAACTTTTAAGCCATACCAATCCTATTTTCAAAAGGTTCAGCGAAACAGAGCACAGGGCGACCTGATATTTATTGATTGTTTGAGAAATAGCCAGCGTTAACTGGGCCGTGATGTCGCTGTGTGTGAGCGTATAAATCCTCGGAAAATGCCCCGGATGATTCTCTTTCTGTGTTCCAAGAAACAGAACCTTGAGCTTCGATCGCTGGAAGACTGCAGGCCCAAACAATCTCGCCTCCTACCAAACCAATGCCAAGATTCAGTTCTCATAATCCCTGAATGAACAGAGCAAAATGGGAAAAGATTTGACGCATTTAATCGCTAATTACGGTGATGTAATTACGCCCTTCAAAATCGCTAAGGGAATTTCTCCATCTTTAAAACAGGGTCTCAGGAATTTCTCCTCCACGAAAATGCTCCCACTGCCTTCGACGCCGGCCATATTCAACGGTGATATTATTGTCAGGTTCGGTTTCTCGCGCTTTCGGTGCAACGAGGGATCTATGGTGCCGCCTCAACATGGGTGCAGAGGATCTGATTTAAAAAACCACCTCAGCCTGGATTCATAGAATTTAATTTAAAAAACTAAGAAACCGCGATGATCTAATTAAAAAAACTAAGAAAGCGCCTCAGCATGGATTCAGAGTATTAAATTTAAAAAACCAAGAAATCGTCTAACCATGGAGAGGGTCTAATTAAAAAAACCAAGAAATCGTCTAGGATCTAATTAAAAAAACCAAGAAAGCGCCTCAGCATGGATTCATTAAAAAAACCAAGAAGGATTTAATTTTAAAAACCAAGAAATCGTTTAACCTTGGAGAGGATCTAATTAAAATAACCAAGAAAGCCCCTCAGCATGGATTCAGAGTATTAAATTTAAAAAACCAGGAAATCGTGTAACCATGGATGCAGAGGATCTAATTAAAAAACCAAGAAATCGTCTAACCATGGATGCAGAGGATCTAATTAAAAAACCAAGAAATCGTCTAACCATGGATGCAGAGGATCTAATTTAAAGATACCAAGAAACTGCAGGCTCCAGGATCTAATTTATAGGAATCGAGCTATGCTAATGAAATTTCAAAAATCTAATCGATTCCTCTCAACCCATAATTAGAGTCATTCATACAAAGAGTTTGAAAATAAATTCACTAGAATGCCCCATTTACCTGTGATCGAGCCGGAAGCCTCATTTAACTGGGCAGAGTTTTCCTGATTCAATAATTTCATGCGCCATATCTGCCTCTGCCTCTCAAAAAAATACAAGCACACTTCTGCCTCCACCTCTCAGAGAATACAAGCTCTGCCTCTGCCTCTGCCTCTCAAAGAATACAAGCTCTGCCTCTCAAAGAATACAAGCAACCCTCTGCCTCCACCTCTCAAAGAATACAAGCACACCAGGCAGACCCTCTGCCTCCACCTCTCAGAGAATACAAGCACACCAGGAAGACAGACACACCAAACAGATGACAGACACACAGACATAACAACATAGACCAGACCACATTCCTACACACACAACGTGGAGCTCCAAACATACAGACACACGAAACTAGAGCACACAATGCAGGAAACTCTGAGAGGAGAAGGAGAGGCACAACAATGCCAATGCCAATATGAATTTAAAGATTGAATCGAATTAAAGCAACCAAGGTTCTTGACCGTTGAGATAACGCGTTTGATAAGCAGCGCTAATTATCTCTCGAACCAAGATTCATGACCATTGAGGTAACTTGTTTGATAAGCAGCGCCAATTTTATCTCGAACTTTGCTTTCATACACTATCAAGTTTATTAAGAGCGGAGGTCTGGGATTGCAGCGCTGCTTATTTCTTAGATGTTGATGTCAATTCTGCTTGCAACGGATGGCTCACATTGCAAAATGTAGAAAGATGCTTCAGCTTTTACAGCTAGACAACACAGCACAATCTATGTGATGTAATCAAAAACAGAAAGCTATAGCTAGATAACAAACCAAAAATAGAATCCACTACCTTGTTACTTGAAATAAATTTTAAAATAAAAACATGTAGATATAAAAGAAGGCTCAAAGCTCTTTTTCATGTCATTATAATGACATTTACATATTTTAGTTTAAGAATTAAATAATTGAACCGGATTAAAATAATCAAAGAGTCCTCAAATTGTTGGGACAACCTATGTCAGTTTTCTCTTCTGATAAGCATTATGAGTTGTCTTTTACATGCTGTTATCACAAACTACCAATTCAAAGGAGAGGGTTCAAAGGAGAGGGTTGGGATTGAAGGATGTGGAAAGATGCCCCGTCCAATGGAGGATGTATCCACCTTTTTTAACTAAGCAACAAAAGCAAATGCAGGCTATTTCTACTCATATCAATTGACAATAGAGGAAAATGTAGAAGGAAAATCCCAACTATGAAACCTTGCCATCTTTTGAAGTTTGTGAGTGATGTAGTATCCATTATAGATGGCTTTGCGATCTTGCACATAAGGTCTACCAAGGAGGTTGAATTTGCTCTACATCGCATCTATATTAAGGCTTTAAACCTTCCACAACCATATTATTATGCCTAGTAAAATTTGATATCTACTCAACTATTAATATATAATAGGTTTAGCAAGTATGTTTATGCATGAGTTGACTCATATAGTAGAATTTGAAGCCTATAACTATTTTCATGGTGGAAAATTTTTACCTTGTTCGTGCTTAAGTATATAATAGGAAGAATGTGTATGGTACTACCAGTTTCTTTACCATATTCACTTGTGAGTGAGCAAATTTGGCATAATAGACACTTTAAATGATAGACATGTTTGGTAGAATTCAATAAATTAGTGGACACTTCATACAAATACACCCTGGAACTACTACAATTTTCTATTTGGTTGTCCCCATATGTGGGGAAGTCCTTTTCCCCTGAGAGGAATTAGAGCACCTACATTTATTTTTGGATTAGATTAGGTGAAATGCAATTTATTGGAATCAATGAAGGTAGAAAAACTTGGTTTGTGTTTATAATCCCCTTAAGCTTCTTCTTGGCAAAGGCCTAGGGTACAAAAAGGTCCTTTGAATAGATGTAACCAATTAATATGGCATGTCGATTAGGGGATTCAACTAGATTGCCTTCTCTTGTTGCCTATGATTTGAAGCCCTCGCAAATGTTCCATAACATAGAGAGCATCTTGATGAAGCATGTAGAGGATGCAGACAATAAGGATGTCATCTCTCATGGCACTATATCATGGATTTGATGAGAGATCTAGTCTTCTTTTGAATGTCTAGGGGTAACATCTCTTGAATTGAATTCTTAATTAATTTGTAGTATTGTAAAAACTGAAAACTTAAATTCACGTCTTAGGATAATACTCCCTATTGTTTAATGTTGACTCTTTCCATTTAATATTATATTATTATCAATCTTCACATTGTAATGTATTGTATCTACGTATATGTATAAAATATGGTACAACCCTTTACTCAATGGTGCCACTATCACTAGATTCCCATGAACAGATCATTGACGCCTTCAAATTTACTTCTAGCTCTTGCCTCAGTGTTTTTTAAACCTTTCACATTGGTTTTCTTATGCCAATCTTTTACTCTTAATTTCCATTGTTAGTTTATAGAGTTCAAGAAATTTCCTTTGCATTATATAGATATGTTGGAAATTATGTATGGGATACAATTTATTCTTTGGCACTGTACCGGATAAAAAAATATTTTCTATGTGTTTTGTCCATATTTATGGTCTGTTTTGCATAACTATGTTGCAGTCACGAAGATCAATATATGAGTTGTTAGGTTGAGTTTTAGGTCCAAGCTACAAATAGGGAAAACACTGGATTTCCCCTTGGCAAATTTATGTTTTTCTGCTAATTTTTTCTATAGTTCAAGGTATATGTAACAAGTAACTCTTTGGCATTGTCATGGATAAACTTATTTTTTCCCATGTGTGCAACATACTTTTTTGGTTTTCTACTAGGGGCTATGTTCTAGTTATGAAAATCAGTATATTAGTTTGTTGTTTCAACTTTCAATCACTACTACTCACATTCCATATTAAGTGGAAGTATTACAAGATATTGATAGCCCATGAATGTAGGTAGGACAAATATGTAATGTCTTAGTTTTCTAATCATAATTATGAAAAAATAACGAGGAGCGACTACTTTTGGATCATTAAAAGTCATCCAAAGGATGAATTATATCATAGCTCTCATGGTTTAGGATGCAACATAACGAATTTTAGAAAATAAGATATTGTGAACAATAAGTAAATCGTCATGTACCTTTGACTTTGAGATGGATAGCTCACACAAGATACCAAATCTTGTAATCACTTGCACATCACAAAAAGAAACATTGATTGAGGTCAATTATTCTCTCCAACGAATTTTCCTACTACTGTTTCCTACAGTTTAAAGTTAGTCAGAGAATTTCCCATCGACACAAAAGGTCATTGGAAGAGGATCTCAATTTTCGGTCTATAAATGTCGATATGTCTGTCGATCGTCGAGTTCTTTTCGCTGTTGTATGGTGACGTAATTAACAATTCTCTTGAAACTACTCGATATCGTAGGGAATAGCTTGCAGAATATAGAGTTGAATTCTGATAAAATTACTAATAGATTCTAGAATTTCAGAATTGATGTTATGCAATTTTTGCTAACAGCTCCCGGATTTTCAGAAATCTCTGAAATTGTGATATCGTCTATTAGGTCTTGTTCAAATAAATGTTGCCAAAGTAATGGGAATTTTCTATTATTTTTGCCTACAACATCTCCAAATGGAAGCTCGTGTTTACTCGGTAACTACAAAACTGATGGTGATTTTCTGCATTCCTCACTTCAGTGCTCTAGATGTGATTAAAACGAGTTGTCTTTTATAGATTTCATTTATATTTACATTCTCTAAAAACAATGAAGAATCTTGTACTTTTCATTCATATTAACAATCTATTCATCAAAGAACTATCTTGTATCTCCAAAGCCTTTGAATGAACATTGGGTCTTGGATGTATACAAGAAGCATTTACAATCTCTTCAACAATGAAGAATCTTGTACTTTCATTCATATTAACAATCTCTTCATCAATGAAATATCTTGTATCTTCAAAGCCTTTGAATGTTGGGTCATCGATGTATACCAGAAGCATTATTTTCTTACTTTTAACATTATTCTTTGATCTACGCAAGGAGTGGGTTATGAATTTGAGTATGACGATTACCATAGGTACTTATAAAGTAATTTTTGATCATGACAAGACTTAATGCTCAGACAAATAAAAATGAATTGATATTCTTTGCAATGTTTTATTAGAAAGCAATTATTCTTGTTATTACTATAGAATCAGTTTCCAGATTATAATGGCATCCAATTGCATCCCATGATCTGCGGATGGATAGCTATTTTACTTTTTAAATAAAAGTATGGGTCAAAGTCAAATTGCTTCCTTCAAGAGGAAAGATATGCAAGTTTGTCTCAGTTATTTTTAGTCAACTAATGTACCAACGGTCAAGTTTTTAAATCTCTATGCTTAGTATCTGAAGCTTAATGAAATTAGTAATTCTTACTTTAATCATGACAAGACTTACTGATCAAATAAATAAAGTTCAATTCATATTCTTTGCGATATCTTACTAAGGAGCAGTTATAAATTTTAATTCATATTCATTGGAATATCTTATTAAAGAGAAATTATGTCTGTTATAACTATAGAATCAAATCCCATACCTTAAACAGAAGCAATTCCATCCCATGATACACATATGAATAAAGATTTTTTTTATTTTTTTATTTTTTTTTAAACAAATGTGAGCCAAACTTGATTAGCTTTCTTTAGTATGTAAATAACAAGTTAGCAATGATATGCAACTTTGTCAGTGCAATAGTCTATCATCTTATTATCCTAAATTACCATATACAAAATATAAATAGATGCTCTATTAAAAAAACCAAACACTCAGTATAAAAAAACCAAACACTCAGTAAAAAATATATGAATTAAGATTAATGAAACAAATTTAATACTAAATATAAATTTCAAACCTTAACACTAATATTATTAAAACTTTATTATTTTACAAATTTCATCATTTATAATACAAGATATAAAATTTTACAACAATAAAAATTCTAATCTATACTTATCTAATATATAAAAACAAATACAAAACATATAACCATACATCATTCGAAAATGGGTATAACATTTCCAATATTTCTATGTAACATGACATCATAAACAAAATTTTGTCTTGCCTTTCGGAAAATGCATCTTTACCAACCGATGAATGACAAAAGGAATCGCTCTAAAAGTATACGATTCAAAGATAAGCTATGTCAAATTAACCAGTTATATTTAATAAAATAAATTAGTTTGAACTTTGTTATGGATATAAGTCGCAAATTTTTGATGTAATAGATAATTAACCTAATACATATCAATTTTACAAAAGTATTTTGAACAATGTGTGAGGTATATTAATTAAGTTTACAATGTTTTGTTAATTTATTATGTAAATTTGGACTATACTTACAAAATTTCTCCTTATTAATATTAACACATTTGTGTCAATAGTGGATGAAAAACACCAATAAAAATGAATCATAATGAATCATAGATAACCATAAGTTTTCTTGGATGAATTTTTGAATGGAATACACACCCACTTCAATTGGAGGAACCTCTCTGGTAGAGACATTGCCGACACCCACCTCGTAATTTTTAAATTCTCCATAGTACAATGTGTCCAGAGCAAAGGTTCCATCCCAAGGCAGCGACCCCTCTAGCTAAATAATTGGTTCCATGTAAGACCATAAGAAAATTGCTTGTGAATACTTTTTCCATGACCGGTACATTTAGGCTATGTGCATTTTCAAATCACCATATAAATTTTCCATATATTCCTTGTACCATCGATGATGTAGTTCTTGAATACACATCCAATTGTATGCCTCAAGGCCAATTGCTTATGAGCAATTATGGGGTTTCATTTCAAAACATTTGACAATATCTGACAACGAAAGGAGTTGCAAAGAACCATAATTAACGATTAGATAAATCTAGCTTTAAATGATGAAGATTAAGAAAGATGACAACCATATCTCCATCATTCAATTTGGAACTTTCCATCTAATTCTAAAATATAATCACTTATAGACGTAACTAGAAAATTGTAAATAAAAGATAATGAACATAATATATGCCAATTTTGTCAAAAGATTCTTATAGATTTACAATACCTTTAGTCTGTCATGTAAACTTAGTTGGTTATAAGACAATTTTTTATTAATTTCAAAAAAATAAAAATAATTGATAATCGAAATAGTGCATTTCAATTTTACGAAAAAAGTCTTAATAATAAGTGCAAAGCCATGATATTGATAATATTTACAATGATAAACATGGATATTGGTTACTAAACATTTTCCTGTCAATATTAGATTATTTGAAGTCAAAGATAATGAATAGAATGCATATCAATTTAACAAAAATAGCCTTAATAATAACGATGAATGTAAGGTCGCCTTGCCAATCTATTATGTGAATTTGGACATTGGTTATAAAACCTCTTCTTATCAATATTAAAAAAACGGAAGTAAAAATAATCAATATACCACATAATTATTCTTAATGATGAGAGTGAGACCATGATTTTGATAATATTTATAATCGATTGTCAATATATTTGTAATGGGAGCCTCATTTTTATCATATTGGATGCCTTAGTTTAAAGTGTATTGTTTACTTCCAAACCCAATGCAATTTATTTGGTTTTCCATGATGAATTTTTGTCTGGCCCATACAGTTCCTCATCGTTTTTAAATGTTCAAATTTCATCTATGTTGTATCTTTGTTTTCATGAAGTGGTTGTTAACATATCACATGATATAAATCACAAATATAAGAGAATTTGAAAAAAAAATCACAATAATATTTTGAAATAAAAATAGCTAAATGAAAGTGTATGATAAGAATTTTTACGAATAAAAATACAAATCCTTATGATCCGATGTAATGGATGGAACCTTAAAAAAAATTTAGGGTTTGAATCTTAACATTTCATATGCATATGTTGTCATTTTCCCTCATGAATGGATTATCATAGCTTTAAATAAAATTTATCACATATGCATTTGAGAATACTATAAAATATTGTTTTAAATTATATGTTCTTTATTTTGATGTGTAATCATTATTTATATTTTTTGAATTATAACTAGCAATTACACCAGATGTTGCAAAGGAAATGACGCAAGGCATAAATTCGAGAAGCATTGTGACATATAAAGAATCAATGATGATAAAAACGAGTAAACAAAATGCCTTTCAAAATTAGAAGATAAAGAGAAACACTTACATAACCTAGGTCCATTATCAATGGATAGAAGGTATATACGTGCTGATTTCAATGTGTAGCATTCTAACAAAACCCTTGCAGCTACATCAGATTCTACAAAGAGTAAAATGAGAGTAAGGTACAGTAACCAGTGTGAATTATGTGTTGATAGAGGCTGCTCAATATGCCCAATCTTTAAAATTAAACGCCAGATCACATCCCACCCTACCAAAGTTCGAAAGAGTTACTTGCTTGTATAGTGCCAACCAAAATTTAGAAATTAAACCATCATTCAAAGATCGTCATTAGCGGATGAAATTTCTTATTTCCACTCTGTTTGCAAAATTGGGAATCACTTGTTGCCTATGTCAAGCCCACCCTAAGTGGGAAAGATAATGCAATACACAAATTGTTGTATTAGGATATAGTTCAATTATCGCCCAATGAACCAAAAACAACTAAATGGAGGGAAATATTTGCAAAGAAACAAAGCAGTATTTTGAAGGCTCTGTTTCATTCTTGAAGGAAAGGCTAAACTATATTGTAAATCTCAATCCAAGAATTGGCTCGATAATATTTTACTTGGTAACATTAATTGGAATGACCATATTTCATTGGCATATGGCTTAGACAATGTAATTTTACCTGTAATGAATTAATTGAAGTCCAATTAGCAAACAAAAATTTTAGGTCCTCCAAAAACTGAGATTTTGATGCCAATAAATCTAACCATAGCTACCTTGAAATGATTTCCTCAAATACTTTTGTTTTAACTTCAAATTCTGCTATCTCTCTTTCAAGTTACTGCATTGTTTTGTTCACCATGGTGTGTTGTTGCATCTGCAGCTATTGTTATTCCTCCAACTATTGTAGTGGACAAATCCCTCTTATGGATAACAGTGATCTCCCTAGGTCCTTGACGGAAACTAGAAACAAGCAGGAAAATTGAACGAAACCTTTCCCTAAGTTGGACTTGTTTGAATTATAAGAATTAAAGCTAATGGATGAAACTCTTACCTATTTCATGAAATTCTCGATGAAGATCCCTTATTGTGACTTGATGCAACTCCTTAATGCTTGATAAGATCTGCAACCATAAACCATGAAAGGATCAAAAGCATATGCAATATAATAAACCAAACAAAACTTAACCTAATGATCAAGGAAATTAGGAATTGAATTTTCCTTAATAAACACCATAAACAATTATAAAACATTCATCATTCTAATAAGAAAAATCACTCAGAGAAAGTGTTCATTTGTATTAATCAAAGATAAAGAGGAGACTTACAACCTTCACCTTGATGTCTTGTTGTTCCTCCCAAATGCCTTCAATCTTCTCCTTGGATGGCAAGCTTTCCAATCTCAAACTAGCAGCATAAGTCTATCTTCTGTAAGTTCTGACCTCCTCAAGCCCTCTACCCTCTAGTCATTTTATAGGCCAAGAGGAAGAAGTTTCAGATCCAAAAGAGGAGGGTGAGATCCCCTAATTGAGGGATTAAGATTCCTTGAGGAAAGGGATTAAGATGCATCATCTGAGGGTTATAGTTCGAATAGTCATCACCTGGAAGCTTTCAGTTGGGGAATATTCGACCAACTATGTTTCTAGAATGTACTTTTTATTTTTACTTTCTTGAATTCACCTGTGTTGGTTTATATTGTCAGACAGAGCGCAGCTCTGCACTGTTCTCAGTGTTAATTCCAATGAATGCACATGAAAATCTAGGAAAATCAGGTTAGGTGAAACTTGACATGGTGTGACATCTATTATTCCCAAATTTCCCATCTCCTTCAAGATTTTTTGGTTGTTTGACTTCTAAGGGAGTTCAATCAAACATGTCTGTGGATGGTAAAAAGACCCATAAACTGATCAAGTGTCATGGCGACAAATTGATGTGTAACAGATTGCCCCCTAAAGTGCGAAGTCTGTAAATAAGTTTAAAAGATTGAAGCGCTTTATCATTCCAATGATCAGATCAGGGACAACGGTTGGAAACCTGAAGGGAACATTCAAGGATTACAACGCAAAACTATATCAATAATCATCATTGAGGTAGGCATTCCCATAATTAGAGTAAAGTGAACACAATGAACAAGCATGGAAAAACCAAAATCATATGGATAGTAAACACAGTATGGATGTAGTCTTCTATCATAAATGGGTTTACATAATCATGAATATAAAATCTCCTTGCAACCTGGATTGATGAAACTAGATCCAAGGTGTTGATCTTCATCTCTCGATGTAGAGTACAAATCTAACATACGAGTGAATGTTTTGAAGTTGAACATGGAAGAAACCACTTGATTACCGGTCAATGATATGAACCATTAACAAGTGCGAGAGAAACCATGACCAATAATGACAATGGTTCTCAAGGTACTCCTAGCACAACCTATCAAGTGCGAATAAGTGATTTGAAGTTGAACACTCGTAGAATTGTTTAGTCGAAGGCCAATGATGGGAACCTATCGTCGAAGGAAAGAAACCTGCTATTAAGGCATGCAAGCCTCAAGGTACTGAAGGTCTCTATACCAACTTCCTAAATAATGAGCTTAAGTCGATAGGAAGTGACCCAACATAGGAAAGCCTACGACATGAAACATAATGTCATGTTTTGCAAATAGTTTGCAAGGACTGACTCAAGGATGGACGACGCGATTGAAGGCTAAAATTTGCAAAGGAACTTGAACTGAGGTTGAACTTCTCTTGAACACATAATCGCACGACAATTGACTTGGCAACATTTGACTTAACGATAATACCCAAATCCATGAAGAATTTCAATGAGGTTCGATTAGTTGTAAGACAAATGGATTTCCCAACCCAGACATGAATGTGATGGAGTGTCGTGTTCAAGAGAGACATGCTACCTTTAGAAATGAAATGTAAAATGGACACCTTTTCCCAATTTTCCCCCACCATTACTAACAAGTACCTCTTTAGCTTTTACAAGCTTGAGGAGGATAACATCTACTTGGACTGTAAGCTCATCCTTTACACGAGTCCATTGAATTATTTTTAACAAACCCTAAGAAGGAATGGTTCGGCGACATTATGCTTAATGAGTCCTATATTGTTTACTTTTTACGAGTCCAGCAAAGGAGTAACTCGATGTCATTTTCTTTTAAAGAGTTTGAAAAAGAGACAAAAAGGAAACTCATCCAATTCTTTTACCGTAAAATTTTAATGAGCCCAGAGAAAGTAAAGCTCGGTATTTTTTCAGTTTTAGAGAGTCGGAAGAAAAACATAAGTAGACTCCATCAAGTTCTTTTTCATAAGTTTTAGTCCCTCAGGTCCGAAAAAGGATAAAATAATACAAGAGAGAACTTTATTGACCATGTTCGATCAATGTATACCTTTTCCGTAAATAGTCCTGGCTCAATCCGTAAAAGGGGTAAACTTATACTCAGTGGATGGTTGTTCATTTACTTTTACGAGTTCGAACAAAAAAAGTACTCGAAAATATTTTCATCTTTAAAGAGTTTGAAAAGGTCTTAAAAGAGGACTCTATAGTTTTCGCTTTTCGTAATTTTTCAAGAGCATGAAAAGTGATAAAAGTTCGTTGACGATAAAAAATGATTTATTCTCACTTTGTAATCTATCCTGCACATTTAAACTCAATAAATTGTTATAACTGCTCAAAAATATAAAAATTTCCCTCCTAACAGGTCTTAAATATAAAAATAATATCTATTTTTAGGTCAAAAACCCTATAAAAGTGGAAAAAATTAAATTATTTTTCACCAATTGCATTTTTACCATTTGAGAGCAGAAAAAAGGAGCTTTTTACTACCAAATTTCTGGGACTGATTTTGAGCCAACCGGTGGATGAAATCACAAATTGCTTCCTCCAGGTAGAAGATCCTTTCCTAACTTAGCTTTTCATTCGTTCAAATTTCCATTTTAAGCTCAGTTAATTTTTTGGGGCAAGGATTTATAAAAAATTGTGCCTTCGACCCTGCGCTGATTTCCTTCAATCGAGCCCATGCAGGCCGATAAAATTTTTCATATGAAAATCGCGCCCAACGTGGATACCTTCCGTAAAATCCACACAGCTGTGTCCTGTTTGTAAAACAACAACAGCGCAAGTGGTGAGGGTTTAAAAAATAAAACATTTGGACCCTAAGAAATATGAGGTTGACTTTAAAAATGATTCTAAACTCTTTTAAATGGTCATTTCAGGTTAATTGATTGCTCAAAATGGAGTGGAGGGAAATAGAGCACGGAATCAATGATTTGGTAACTTTGGTAGATCCAACTACCATGTAGGCTCTAAGAGCTTGTGGCCTCCTAAAATACTAGCTCATTCCTCTTATGAAAGCTCGGGTAGATCTAATGACATAGCTGGTAAGAACCTGGAATGTCCAGGAGCAATGTTTCGTGATCGGAGATCATTGCGTTACCATTGACGCCGATGACATATATTTCTTGACTAGGCTCTCTTATCGAGGACTCGATATTTCATTATTTGGATAGAGGATATGAGGAGATACTACTGATGGGTATCTACAACGCTTTTGTAGATGTGCTCCACTGAAGCATGGAAGAATTGATATTCAGACCATCGAGCTCTTGCCCATAAGGACCATTACTTTCACTGTTAGCAAGTTGTGTGGCAGCGCTGCCCTTCATTTAGCCACACAGGCACAAATGGAGACTGTCATGGAATGTTGGGAATCCACAGTGTTAAATTGGTGTGAGGAAATGGTTATAAACATGAAGGGGCAATTAACTAGATGCGAGAATGGGAGACTTAAGAACTTCATTTTTAGCACCATTCTTATTGCTTTCGCCCTAGAGAGGATTCCTCTTCTCCGACCACATCAGATTCTAACAGATGAGGGGGATCCTAGGGATCCGCATATGCTGAGGTGGGTTGCATTGATGGAAAGTCATGGAGGCGATGGACCAGTAGTGAGGTATACTCTTGAGTTTTTTGACTGGTTAGGCCAGCGGATCATTTCGATCGAGGACTTTCCATATGTTAGGATGGATTATAGAGGTGCTTCCGATATCCCACTTCTAGTCGGAGCTCAGTGAGGTGACCTAGGTGAGAATTTCTCATTTTGACATCTTTTCAAATTTTAAATTTTATGTGTTTTTTTCTTCAAAGGCTAATTATCTAAAATTCATGTGCAGATGTGAGCCTAAACCGACCAGAAGGGTTGAGGCGATTTGACAGACGAGGCAAACAGCCTATAGCAGTTGTGATAGCTAATCCAGAGGCAATAGAGATTTTGACAGAGATGGAACACAACCTAGAGAGGTTGATTTTGGATATCTAAGAGACTGGGACATATGACATTCCTCTCTGATATCAGAGACATGAAGTTGGGGTTCTAGGGCCACTTAGACAATTACTGTGTCGAGTTGCTCGTGCTATTGTTTTCTATCATAAGCATCATCATGCTTAGTTGTTCTAGTTTCTAGGACCACATTTTTATTTTTGGTGGCAACATGTTCAGAAAATAAAGGCCACGAGGCCTTATGTCCTCGCATGGCATATTTTTTAGACACACTTCTATGCAAACTCTATTTTAATGAAAAAATACCACTTTTGCCTACAATTTATCTTGATCAATATATGAATGAATATTATTTTAATTTACAACTGTCGCAAATGTCTATTTAATACATGATTAGCCAATGCATCTATCAATGTGTTTAAATATCTTGGAATGTGTTGATATTCGATATAATCAAATTGCCTTTCCAGAAGATGGACCCGTCAAAACATTCTTAATATTGTTGGACTTCTTGCTGCATAAACATTGTTTAAATGTAATACTACGAGCTATGAATCTAACCGGACGATGAAACGTCGAATACCAAATGTGATGGCATAAGATAATAGCTCAATGACTATGCTATATTCTGTTATGTTATTTGTTGCTTGACCGAGGCATATTCCATGAATAGAGACTATCTCATCACTAGGTGAATAGATAACCCAGGCTACGGAATATAAATTCTGAGTACTATGACTAGCGCCATCAACAAAGCCAATGTAAGTCTGAGGGAATGTCAACATCTGCAAATCAAGTGAAAAACAAAATAAGCAGTAGAAGTAGTAGAAAATGTAAAAAACATTAACCATAACACACACCTAAAAAACGGTAAATAATGTACAAATCTGAACTAAAATTTTATGCAATATTTCTTTAGGTAGAGACCATTTCTAGGATTTCCTAAAGGAATACCATCGTAATCAACCAACTCGTAGGTTCCTTTAGCTAATACCTGTTTTATGATGTAAGGGCCATGCCACATGGGTTCAAACTTCCCCGCGACTAACTTGTCATGAGGTTTATCATAAACCAAGACTAGGTCACCTTCTAAATATGAACGAAGATTTACGTTTTGATCGAAATGAGCTTTAACTCTTTTTTTGTGAGCTTCGCTAACCAGTGTAGCATCACAACGGTTTTCTTTTTTTTTTGGTTGGTAAGCACCCACGGGGATTTGAACCAATGACCTATCGCAAGGAGTGCCTTAACAGTGCACCCATTCACCGTCACTCCAAAGCCCCGTGGGCAACGACATCACAATGGTTTTCATCTAAATGTGCTAAATGTACAAAATGTTCTTCGTCTTCAGAGGTAGTAGGCAGTAATTTGATAGCTAGTTTCAGAGATGGGATTTCACATTCAATGGGAAATACTACTTCCAAACCATAAACAAGTTGGAACGGATTAAAACCTGTTGATTTTTTTGCAGTAGTACAGTAAGCCCACAATGCTGAAAAGAGCATGGAATGCTAGTTTCCTTTATGAATACCAACTATCTGTTTAATCATATTTGTTAAAACTTTATTGACGGATTTGACTTGACCATTAGCTTGTGGATAGTAAGGAGTAGAGCTATCATAGCGCAGGCCGAGCTGTGCTGATAATTCAACCATCATAAATTTACGAAAAATAGCTTGTGGGACACCAAACCGAGAAATCACATGATTGAAAATGAAAATTGTTGCAGTTTCGTCATTGTCTTTATATGTAGGCATCGCCTCGGCCCATTTCGTAAAGTAATCGACTGCAAGGATAATATACCCATGCCCCCGTTCGAGTGAGGGTTATAGGTGATGAAATTGATGCCCCATTTTGCAAAAGGACCGACAGCTATGATAGGGTGAAGAGGAGCTGGAGGTGCTCACATTTTGTGATCGTACATTTGGCAATTATGGCATTTGCAGACTGCAATAATGCAATCTTTAAACATTGAAGGCGAAAAATAACTGGCACGTAATATCTTTGAGCAGTAGCATACACAGACATATCATCGCCGCATGCTCCAGAATGGTAGTCATTTAATGCTTTTTCGGCCCCTTGGAGAGTCAAACATTGCTGAAATATTGAGTTGGTACCGCGACGGTAAAGAGTGTCACCAACAATATTTTATTGTTGGGATTGGTATCGGGTTCGATGACAATCAATTTTAGATAACTCGAGCCTAAAAGTTTGATTTTGGAGATATATAATTATATCTCCATACCATGGATCTGATGTACTAATAAGATAGAGAGATTCATCGGCAAAGGAATCTTCTACTACAATTTCTTTATCAGTATGAGGAAAATCACACAACAGTTCGGTGAAAACCAAATATTTATTTGATTTAGATCTTTCAAAATATAAATAAAACTTTTGTAATATAACTATCCATTTGGACTATTTGCCCCCTAGCAATTGCTTAGTAAGAATGTACATCATAGGGTTTCAATTCGAAATGACAATTGTTTTTCTGAGAAGTATATAGTGACGGAATCGTTAAACAACTTGGACAATTGTCAAGCCTAGCTCTCCACATGTGCGTATTTAATCTCAGTTTTAGTGAGATTTCTACTCAAACAATAAATCACATGTTCGCTGCTAGATACATCCTCTTGGACTAACACCATGCCAACAGTGACATCAGACAAAACTAGGTATAAAAAGTAATCTCTATGATAATCAGGCGGATGCAGCAACTGGGCATTGGTCAATGCATGTTTTAATGCATCAAAAGATTTATCGTCAAGCTCATCCCAGAAAAATCGAATGCCCTTTTTCAACAGTCAATTAAAACCCTGGGTTAGTTCGGCATAATTATCGATGGATCTATGCAAAAAGTTTACATTCCCTTGCAAAATCTGGAGATGTTGAAGACTAGAAGGAGCAGGCAAATTCAAAATTGCCTCTACCTTAAAGGGGTCAACACGAATGCCCTCTTTTGAAATGATGAAACCTAAAGTTGACCTAATTGTACATAAAAAACACATTTGTGTGGATTCAAGCGAATATTGTAATGCCCGCACCTTATGAAAATAGCTTTTAAGTGCAATGGTTGATCTTTCCTTTTCATTGAATGAGTTGGAAGGTCATCCAAATAAGGCTAAACAATATGCTTGATATCATGGAATGCACAAGACATTACTCGATGAAAAGTTGCGCTAACAATTTTCAGACAAAATGGGAGTTTGTGATAATCAAATTCCCCCATGGGCATATAGATGCAGTTTTATACTAATCGGTAGGGAGTATGTTTATCTGGTTGTAGCTGGAAAATCCATCCATGAATGAAAAAATTTCATTCTCGACACAATCATCAACAATCTAGTCAATATATGGAGTTGGATAATTGTCTTTGGGACAATCTTTATTAATATCTCTGTAATCAACACATAGTCGAATAGTTCCTTATTTCTTATTAACAGGTACAATATTTGAAACCCAATCAGTCAAGGGAACGAAGTAAATGAATCCTGCTTTCAACAGTTTTTTAGCCTCAGTTTTGATAGTGACAACTTTTCGTGGATGTATAAGATGTAATAGTTGTCTAACAGGCTTAGCATCTGGATAAGTTTTTATCTCATGTACATCTATGATAGGGTCGATTCCTGGCATTTCTTCGTATGACCAGGAAAATATGTCGTGGAATTCCTGAAATAGCATTTTATAAGTCTGAATCTCTTCTAAAGAACAAGAAGCTCCTATATGAATATTTTCAGTTATCCCTGGTTTCATTGAGATGTCTACGGGTATCGTTGTCGATATGTTCCCTAAATTCTGTTCAAAATCGAAAGAAAGGGTAGATATTGGACTTTGAGGATCATTAAGAGTCTCAGATGAAAACATAGATGATAAATTATTCTCAATTTTGTAAAAAGATGGCAAGAAGGTTGAACGATGATGAGTATCATCCCATGGCATTTCATCCAAGGTTATAACTTCCATAAACCCTTCATCAGTTAAAAATTATGTGTTAAAAGGATCAGGCATAGAGACTGGTTCCAAGCATGACAAATGAGAATATTCATCAATAATTGTATTCATTCAATTGTTTTCATATGTTGATAATTTGGAAAAAGACTGAATTGCCTCATAATGAAACTCAAAAGGGCTATGAGGCATCTCATTGCCATATAAGACTAATTCTAACTCTGAAGGTACTTTCCACGGATCTCCCGATTCGAAAGTACTTGATGTAATCTTGTTAATCTGGGCATCGTTATGAGATAAATTGGGTGGAGGGAATGCAAAAGTTCCCATCAAAGATGAGTCTTTGAGAATACCAACACCAACTTGTTCATACAGAGTTGTTGATTTTCCAACAAAAGGCACACTACAAGTGGAATTAGGATTTGAGGTATAGTAGGACAATTGGTCTACCTTCACAATTCTTCCTTTGTGAAGAAACATGATCATCCCAAAATATGATGAGACTACTACTGCCATGGCATAAGTCCAGCTTCGACCAAGAAAAAGGTTATAGTCAAGTTGAGCATCAACAACCTCAACCTCTATTGTAATCGTTTTACCCTTTAATTTGATTGGTAATTCATTTAAAATACCGTAAGGACGAAAACCTCTTCCATCAAAGGATTTCAAAGTTGTGGGAGATTGATTGATTGTTGGAGAACCTAAAGCTCTCCAAAAAGAAATGGACATAAGACATGTCGACTCTTCTTCGTCAATCATTGTTCGAAAAACTCATCGAGTTTTGACATGAACTGGAATCTAAAAAGCAAGTTGGTGTGGGAGATGTGGGACATGATTCTCGAGATAAAAAATAATCAAATTGGAGGCATGAGCATATATTGCTCCAATTGTTGATAATAATAACTTCCTTTGTGCTGGACAAGTCTGCAGCACTTCAAGAGCCCACATTGTCGAAGGTGACATAGCCAAATCTTCAACAATGTTATAGTTCTAAGAAGCCCTAGCTTGAGGGTTAAAGGCTGACTTTCAAAGCATAACCTTAGGAGGCAGAAAATTATCATATCAAGGTTTGGTTTTTCAATATGTAATGGTTCAAAAGACCGAGGAGTAGATGTGGAAGCTTGACCAGCTGGACTGGAGTCATCTCCATCTTCAACAGGACTCTTTGATGCATAATCTTTAGATCTCATTGCTACCATAAATTTGGAAGACATCAGCATGATATCTACCGATGTGGATGAGGAGGATTGGTTATGAGAAACCATTTTTCTATCTTGAGGTGGAAAGGGGTCCTTCAAAACAGCCGAACTGGGTGAACCTTTGATAAATTTAGAAACTTCGGTGCAATGTGGGCACTCCTTGGTGTACTGATCTTCATCATAAATTAGGCAAGGACAACGAGTTTTCTTCTTTTCATCAGATGGTTCATTCTTGTTCAATTTCTCCTTAGAATGAGTGTCTTGTTAAGCTTTTCCTTTTCCCTTTTACTTACTTCCAGATTGCTTATTTTTGCTAGTAGATTATTCTATGACATTAATTTTCGAAGTGATTTCAGGAAAAGGATCTTCTTAAGGTGAATCAGATAGAGCCAAAATCTGAGTTTTCTTAGAATTCTTCTTTTTATTCTTATATTTTTGGCTCACAGAGCCAATCATACCATTAGTGCCATGTTATCCTATAAGCACTAGATTAGTTTAACCAGGGCAGGGTAAATTTGGGATCTTTTCATACAAAGTACTGGACTGAGTATAAACAAGATCAAGGTATTGAGCAAGAGAAATTACTTGCTCCTCAGTTACAACACCTCCTTTGGAAACATCTTCAGTTATTACTGGTAAAAGAGATTTTATGAACCATTCAACAAAAATCTGGTATGGAATGTAAACTTTAACCAAACGACGTCTTCGTCTCCATTCATGAATGTGATCTAAGATATGGGTTGATGTTGACTATTTTAAAGAGGTTAAAAGTTTTGTTTCGTTATCATATCGAATGGGTAACTGGAAATGGGTCAAAAAGTTTGTAGCAACGACGTTAAATGTACTTGAAGGAAGCTCACAAGAATTCTACATACCATTTGGATGCCAAACCAGTTAAGGTTTGTTGAGAAAGTCGTAATCTAATAGAATCGTCGAACAATGAGTTTGACGCGCACCAAAGATGATAGGTCATAACATGGTTTGATGAGTCTTCTCCTGACTTACCTTCAAAATTAGGGATGTCATTGGGCAACTTAGTAGGAATAACTAGCCAAATGGGTAAATAAAGAAGAGGATCATTAGTTAACCAAGAGAGGTTAGGAAAATCTAGAGTTGCAATGAAAGGTAATTGGCATTTAGGATCCTAATGTGCATACTAATAACCTTGAGGGACAAGTCCTGTACTAGGGGGAGGATACCCAAAATATCCTGCAATAGCTTGAGTAGTTGGAATTTGCATACCTTCTGGATATCTAGGATGAGCCATACTGTATTGCAGTTGCATAGGTACTTGAAATATATGATCTAGGTACAACTGATTTAGAAATAGAGGACTCTGACCCATTTGACCTTGAATGAACTATCCTTGAAAGGGTTTATTTTGCAAAGGTTTACCTTGGAGAAATTGAGTTTGAAAAGGTGGACCTTGGATAAACTGACTCTGGGTTTGACCTTGTAAAGGTTTCCCTTGAAACGACACTTGCATATATGGAAAATTAGGCTATACGATAGGTATTTAGGGTATGGACTGAATTGTAGGAACAAATTGAATAATAGATACATGAGGGATAGAATCAATAAGTGGTTGCACCGTTACTTGTGAGGTAAGTGGGATAGTTACTTGCGATAATCCTGGAATGGGAGTTTGAGGTGAACCTGAACCTGGATTCTGAACAATTGTTGGTACAATAGACTGAACCGATGTTTGAGGAGTACTAGGGATAGGATTTTGGAGTTGTTACTGGGTAGGTGTTAATGGATTAACCTGTGCAGTTGGTTGGACTTGAAAAGGTAATTGTTGTATAGGTTGTCCAATAGGTTGAATAGGTTGATACATGGGCACTCAAGAAGCAACTAGAATTGACTGTTGATTTAACAAAGGGTTCCAGATTGTATTCATTCCAGGGTAAGGCATTCCAATGGCGGGTTGAGGCATAATAGGTTGACGAAAACCAGTTTGAGGCGTTTGACCATAATTAAGATAATTTCTGGCAGGGGGTTGACCCCCAGCTGTAGGGTAGGATCCAACTAAAGTTTGTCCTCCAGGTGGAGGATATGATGGTTGTCCCCCAAGCAGATAATAACCACCTGTTGGGTTGATTTGAGGATTACCAACGTACAGGAAATCATAGTAATAAATTGTTCAGATGTCAAACCCTCATTAGTAGGATTAATTACACTAGTTGACATGTTTGAAGTTTGATTTAAGGAAGAAGCTCTTGAATAAGCTCCAACAAGAGAGTGATATCTAGGTGGTAGAAAACCACCATATAATGTTGACTCCAGAGAAGTAGAAAACATAGATGTGTCCGATGAGGTACTTCTAGAAGCCATTATAGACCAGTCAAAATTTGGTACGGTAGAGTAAGGAGTCGTGTATCATGGAATCCTTTGTCCTAAAAAGTTAAAGGGTGTGAAATACAAGGGGTCATGGTGAAGAGATCTAAGCAAAAGTTTCGAAATATTTATTGGTTCACTAGTGGAAATAGTTAGTTCTTCCTCTTCGTCTAAAACAATTTCTTCGATGCTAATGAGACCATGATGGAGACTATCAGTAATAATTAGTTTCACATGCGGTGAATGTGAAGGATCTGGAATATGCGTTGTAGCAGGTGTATATGATTCAGGTTCAGAAATATCACACTCATGTTCATCAATATCTGGTTCAGAAATGGGATTTGTATCTGAAAAGTCTCTAGTATTTGATTCAGTTTGAATGAGTCCAGTAATTTGTAAATCAGTTTCTCATGAGTGTGATTTTAATTTCTTAGTTTGATCAAGTTCAGTTTCTGTCACTTCAAGGTCTAAGATAGTAGATGTTTCAAGTTGATTAACTTCAATTCCTTTTACACCATACTCTATAATAGTAGAAGTTTCAGTTTCTTCTACAGTTCCGAATCCAGATGATTTAGACTTTTCATCTTTTATCTTTTCTAATTGACTCGGGGTATATTCAGGGGGGTCCCCGAGTATCCTATGTGATTATATCGGTAATTCAGCCACAATGAAATATTTTCAATTAATAATTCACACAAAATTTAAATTACAACTAAAGTCTCTAAAAAGTAAAAACAACAAACAAGATAACAACCACTAAAAATCTAGGAATTCAAACCATACAAACTCACTTTGTCACAGAGATCAATATATACTAGTTGGTGGTTAAATCCAACATTGCAAAGATCGAGGCGAAAAATCATTATAGAAATGAGTGTTTGGAACCAGGTACCCTAACAACCTGCTTAATGAAATAGTCTAGGGCAAGTAACCTTGCTATAAAGCATCTCAAGAAAAGATTACCCTCCAAAAAGTCCAGGTGATTCTAGTCAACGTCTGTTCCAGGTATAACAGAACCTTCCCTCTGTCGTCACCTTAGGTAGAGCCCTACGATTATAATCACTGAGTTTACCAAATACAACAATTTTACTTGGAGGGACAGTCGTAGATCAGAGGTACATGCTGTTGGGTTGAGTTATATTCTTTCCACGACTAGCCCATGTAGTTAACCAGGGGTTAGAGGAGGGGGAGAAGCCCACCTTTGTTGCGCTGATTGTGTAGCGGGGGGGGGGTCAAAGGGGATTTGAGGTGTACCCGTAACCCCAAAATTTTGGTTTTGGACCCTATGTTAGGTTGGGCGGACCCACCTATGGTTTTGTGCATGATTTTGGCACATGTTTTTGGACGCGATGGTTTTCGGTCCATGGTATTAGATGCGATAGTTTTTCGGTCCATGGTATTGGATGCTTCGACATGTATAAATATCTATTATAACATTGAAAGGAACATAATGAAAAATCAAGCTGGTAGTCTCAGTTTTGGGATCCAGG
>APFE030296595.1:0-12158 GCA_000404065.3 Pinus taeda
AAATAGTCCTCATACCTAGTGAACTAGAAGAAATAGTGTAACCAGAAGTTGATATGAACCTGAATAAATAGCAAGCACAACAAATCTACAATGGAGAGACATCTTACCCTACCTATGCTTTGGAGATTCAAGAATTAAAACTTAGGTCTAGAAGAGTTCTCTAGATAACCAACCTCCATCTCCACCTCAAGAACTTGAAGAGGAAAAGGAAGAGACTTGTTGGGTGTGGAATCCCCCAAGGCATGTTTTGTGGCTTAAAGCCCAAGTTTTGACCAAGTCCATTGTAAAGACTCCGCGAAATGTGGGCGCGAAGCATGAAGTCATAATAGAGTCATAGGGTTGTCCACCCTTATTTTTGTAAAATAATGTCGGCTTGGAAGATCTGCCCATGGTCTACGGACCATGGGATTGTATAAATAGAGTGAGGCTCTAAGTGTAGAAAATAGTGAATGGAATAGAAGCATTATGAGTCTAAGGGATTGAGTTGAAGTGTAAATTGTGTCTTTTGGGCGTAGAGTATGAGAAGGCTCTGCAACTGAGTGCACAAAGGCCTAGCAGTCCACAACTGAGTCTGTAAATCCATGCAGCTGAGTGCATAGGGCAAGTTGAGTTTGTAACCATTGGAAGCATTAATAAAGAGAAGTTATATCATATTTATGTGTATATTTTCCTGTTTTATGTATTATTGGGTATGAATTGCAAGTTTACTATTTATTTGCTATGTGGACTCATATGAATGTGCTCTATAAATAAATATAACATAAGGCATCCATTTACGCAAAGATAACTAACTGGTGTAAGAAGATAAGTAAGATCTCGGGTGTGACTTAGGGAAATAGTGTAGAGCGTTGCTCCAGTAGCGTAGAAGCCCCATAGCCCTTGGTTAGGGCTATGCAGAGGCAAATATAATAGGGTGCGAAGGCTATGGAAGTGTGCAAAGTAACCTGCATGAAGTTGGACCAATTCAACCTCTCGGACATCTTAAGGGTGCAAAAAACTAGTTCGAGCACCCCCCATTCTACTTCGGGTGAGACCTTAGTTCGCACTCCGCAAACTGTTGCCAAAAGGACTAGAAGTACATGGATTTGTAATAGCACTAGCTAGCTATTACATCGCGGATGGAAGAGATCAGCAGTGCAGTAAGGGACTGCACCAGAATGTTGGAGGAGTCATTTGAGGTCCTCACTAATCTGTAGGAGGACCCTAACATCCAGCGCTTAGAGATAGAGGTGCGTGAGCTATAGTAGCAGTACGACAGTGTCAAAGGGACAACATAGATGGTGGCCCTCACTTAGAGGCTCGCGCGAATGCAAAAGGCCAAAGCGCTAAAAGAGCAAGTGGACGTCGCACGACATAGAGAAGCAGTTATGAAGGCCCGCGTTCATCCTTGGATTGACGAGGCCTTCGTCATTACAAAAAAAATTGAAGGCGACCTCATACAAATGTAGGGGATGCATGAATAGATACAGGGAAGTAGTTCCGACCCCACGATCTTGGAACAACGTGTATAGGAGATTCAGCAAGCAACCGCTCAATGTGCTACAGACCTTGTAGTTGTTTGAGCAGAGTTGGAAGGACTCTGTGCTAAGATTTCTGAACTGATAGAGTGACTCGAGGGAGAGTCACGATGTTTGTGTTGGGGGCCTGTTAGGTGTGGAATCCCCCCAAGGCATGTTTTGGGGCTTAAAGCCCAAGTTTTGACCAAGTCCATTGTAAAGACTCCGCGAGTTGTGGACGTAGACCGCGAAGTCATAATAGAGTCATAGGGTTGTCCGCCCTTATTTTTGTAATATAATGTTGGATTGGAAGATCTACTCATGGTTCGCAGACCATGGGATTGTATAAATAGAGCGAGGTTCTAAATGTAGAAAACAGTGAATGGAATAGAAGCATGATGAGTCTAAGGGATTGAGTTGAAGTGTAAGTTGTGTCTTTGGGGCATAGAGTAGGAGAAGGCTCTGCAGCTGAGTGTGCAGAGGCCTAGTAGTCTACAACGGATTTCGCCGACCCCTGCAGCTGAGTGCACAGGGAAGGTCGAGCTTATAACCATTGGAAGCATTAATAAAGAGAAGTTATATCATATTTATGTGTATATTTTCTTATTTTATGTATTATTGGGTATGAATTGCAAGTTTACTGTATATTTGTTGTGCGGCCTCATATGAATGTGCTATATAAATAAATATAACATAAGGCATCCATCTACGTGAAGATAACTAACTGGTGTAAGAAGATAAGTAAGATCTCAGGTGTGACTTAGGGAAATAGGAAGCCCCACAACTCCTAGTTAGGGTCGCGCGAAGGCAAATATATCAGGGCGCGAAGGCCAGGGAAGTGCGTGAAGTAACCTACACAGAGTTGCACCAATTTAACCTCTCAAACATATCAAGGGTGAGGAAAACTAGTTTCAACACCCCCCTAACTATTTCGGGTGAGACCTCATTCCACGCTCCACGAACTGTTGCTGAAAGGGCTAGTAGTACATGGATTGTTTTGGCTAAATAACTCTAAACCTAGGTCAGGCTCCAACAAGCCAACAAATGGTTCTACTGCCGAGACCAAGATCTGCATAGAGATGTATGATTTCGTATCACTGGAATCCAACTAAGAAAGGAATTGAGTATTGGTTGGATAGGAATATTCATGAGTTCGTGGCGCAGGAGAATAGGAATCTATGATTATCAAGAGAAGAGAAGGCAAGAAGCAGCAGCAGCAGCAGTAGAGGAGGCAGTCAAGAAGGTGCACAAGGGCCAGGAGTTGCCTTCGCATGGGCAGGAAAAATAAATGGAAATAGAGGAATAGGAGGGTAGCACGGACCCACAAACTACGTCAACACAACTAAAGCGCCTATGCACGAATGAGCAGACGAGGGCCACACAAGAAGGCCAAGGAATCAAAGTTTTCTACCAACCCGATCACCCTCACTGAATGTGATCTGCACGACATCGGCGAGACGGTGCGTGACTTCACCTCTGAGGCCCTCGAGAACTTCATGTAAGAGAATCTGATTGTGTTGGGGGCCCTCAGAGCACAGCTTCAGGAGTTGCAGGTGCGCACTCCTGAGGATGGTACCCTTTCAACCAGCCTCGCAGTAGGGACAACTACAGTAGAGAAGATGTTGCGCGCTCGGACAACAAACACAATACTGCTACCAGAAGGGGCACTGGTTACAACAAATGAGGCCGACGGGACTATGATTAGCACACTGAAAAGTATTAGGATCAACATGGTTGCACTCCTGCAGGAGACACTATATTTTTTGCAGGATGGGATTACTATAGAACTGTGGGCTAGGGAGAGCCGTGTGCTGCAAGTGCTGAGCAAGAAAAAGATGAACATGGAACAGTTGAGCATGCAGTGTGACGAAGTGGTGTCGCATAACAGGAAGATGGTACAGGTACTGGAAGAAGCCTTTCAGATGGTCCCTAAGCTTTCCATCCCAGCAGATGCACCAGCAGAAGCGCTCATCCACAAAATAGCAACAGGGGTGAGCGAGAAGAAATGACTAAGGTTCAGCTGGAGCTGAACCTTTAGATAGTAGAGTTGGGATGAAGGCACAACCATCCACCCCTCTAGAGGTAAGGGAACAATGCGCTCATGCTATTACATCGGGGATGGAAGAGATCATTAGTGCAGTAAGTCACTGCACCAAAATGTTGGAGGAGCCATTTGAGGTCCTCATTAATCTGTAGGAGGACCCTAACATCCAGCACTTAGAAATAGAGGTGCGTGAGCTCCAGCAGCAGTACGATAGCGTCAAAGAGACCGTGTAGACGGTGGCCCTCACACAGAGGCTCATGCAAATGGAACAGGCCAAAGTGCTGAAAGAGCAAGTGGACACCGCACGACACCAAGAATCAGTTCTGAAGGTGCATGTCCAGCCTTGGATTGACGAGGCCTTCGTTATTACAAAAAAAATTGAAGGCAAGCTCGCTCAAATGCAGGGGACGCAGGAATAGATCCAGGGAAGTAATTTCGACACCGTAGTCTCAGAACAACGTGTACAGGAGATTCAGCAAGCAGCCGCTCAGTGCGTTGCTGACTGTTGGCTTATTGGGGCCTAACCCAGGTTCGGAAGAGTTATTGAGCCAAACAAATCCCACACTACTGGCCCTTTCACCAAAAGTCTGTAGGGCACAGACTGAAGTCTCACCCGACGTAGTAGGGGAGGGTGCTGGAACCAGGTTTCCGTAGCCTTCGGATGTCTTGATGTGGTCTAGATGGGATTGTGAACTGTTCTCTACCTTTGTGCTACTTTGTACTATTATCAAACTTTGTGTAGATATGCGCTTAAGCGCTTTGTTATTAACGAGTTTATTATAGATATACTCTACTTCATACAGTCTTTAAGCAAACATTTAACAATAATACCGAGTGCGTGTTATCATGATTCATAAAAACAGGCTTAAATTCATCTAATCGACGCAGAAACTCAGAATAAGAACAGATCCACAATAATTCAGAATCAACGTAGTAGTTTAGAACTGACTTATCTTTATTAATATCTTCGTTTCAATAAAATACACTTGCTACCCTATGCACACAGCCACAGGGGTCTGTGCACATAGTTGCAGACTCTTTCAGGCCTCTCCGCACTCAGCTACAGAGCCTCTATCTATCTACCAACACCCTTGACTTAGACTTACAGACGCTGAGAAACTTCTTTCTTCATAAACCCATTACATTCTAGATCAAAACCAAAAACTGCCTTCTAACCTTAGAACCTTGCTCTATTTATACATTCCCATGGTCCGCAGACCATGGGCAGGCTGACTCACTTTCTATTTTTTTACATTATTTTTGGGCAGACAACCCTTTGACTCAATCTATTACATTTCACATTCCGCGTACTTTGTGGAACTTTTTCCATGATACTACCCAAAATTGTGGGCTTTGGGCCCCAAAACCATTATGTGAGGCTTTCTCTACCCAACAGGCCCCCAACACAATCATCTTGACTCGTCTCGAGTCACTTGGTTGGTGCGACAATCTTCACGCGAAGATCATCTCGCAAATTCTATGTTTTGCTTACACTCGCAACAAAGTCTTCTGCCATCCTCTGTACCCGTTGAACGCGAGCCACTGATGTATCCATGTTCAGTTCAGTTGCTTGTTTAGTTTCATAGACTGCCTGCATGTGTGCTAACTTTCCCTCGATGGTGGTGGAGACCACAAAGGCCTTATCAAGCCAAGGCTGGATGCGTTCTTTAAGCATTGCTTCCTTTTTCCGAGCGGTGTCAACGCGTGCCTTGAGAATGTGGGTCTCCCTCCTTTTGGCCAACCGCTGCGTGATGACGATCGTCTGTGCAGTCCCCTGGACCGTGTCATAAGTCTGCTGCAACTCCCGTGCTTGTCTCTACTTGTTGTAGTGTTGGATCTTCCTGGAGGGATGTGAGAGTAAGGAGGAACCGATCTAACAATCTTGAACACTCTTGGATGACGCACTTTATCACTTCCAATCCTGCTTGAATTTCAATGTGGTGCTGCTCTCGAACTTTCGAGGGTGTGGGTGGCTACACCTTCAGTCGGAGCTCTACAATTTGTAAATTTAATTCCCATTGAGCTCTTGTGGCCTCCTCTTGGGTTGTACAAAATCCTACGACTATGTGATGAATCTTGTTAGTTGTTGGAAGTTCTGCAGAAATAGCCAGCTCCAATACCTTGTTACAGGCCATCGCCATGGCTTGTTCTACTTCTTGGTTGTGTGCGACCAAGTCATTATGTTATAGACTGACCTGTTCCAGATTTTCCTTGTGTTCCATTAAGATCTAAAGGGTGTGGCCTTCCCTGGCACGAAGCTCAGCGGTCACCCCATCCTGTAGTTGGTATAGGGTTTCTCTAGGAAGGGTAGCCAAATTCAACCCCCAATTGTGCACGTCACCTTCGTCTTCTGTGAGGACAGCGCCTGATAGCAATGCTAAAGTGTTCATTGTGTGGGTGCACACCATCTGCTCGGCTACGGCTGTGTCCTCTGCGAGGTTTAGGATTATTCCTCCCAGGGGTCGCACTTGTAATGCCTCCAACTATGCTCTAAGCTCCCCCAACACAGTGGTCTGCTTGGTCATCAGTTCCTCCAAGGCACCTGTAGTGACATTGTGCGCCAGTGTGCTGCTGTCGAGAAATGCTTTCTCGAAAGTCTTTGCTGTGTTAGACTTTTTGCATGTTCGTGGTGAATCCTTGCTACGCGTTCTCTTAGTGTGGGTTGATTCCGTGGGATGGTTCGTGTAGTCCTGTGTCTTTGTTTCCCTCTGCATGTCCTATTCTGAGGACATTTCTTGATCTCCCGTGATTTCCTCGGCGATTGTTTCCTAGGTCGCCTCTTGTTGTGAAGCTGCCTTTTGTCCATGACGTGTCCTTTCTGCCAACTTGGTGAGTCACAGCTAGATTTCCTTCTTTCACTGCTGTGTTACCATCTTTTCTAATGGGCCCAGTCTGGGGCATGCCACTCCAAAGGCCATGCTGCCAATACCTTGAAAATTGCATCATCTGTTGCAATGAACGAAATCTTGATCCATGTTCATTTTGGATCCTTCTGTGCTCGGATATATAGGTTATGCATGTCCGCTTTGAACTCAGTCGTGCTTTGCAAAGTGTTGTATACTATTGCGGTCATCCATGGTTTGCGAGCGATCCATGTCCGGATACTCGCCTCCATGAATATCCAAAATACCTTGATCTCCCAAACCCTTGTGGCGTCCCTTGTAGCCCAGAGTGAAGTATACCACACTGCTTCAGGTAGGTTGTTCTCAATGTTGGGAAACTGGCTACCCTACGGCAGTTCTCTTGCAACCAGAAGGATTGATAGTAGCAACCATGAATAATGGAAAGTCTTACCTTTTTCCTGTGCTTCCTTGCAATTGGTCAAAAATTTGTCGCATAAGAACTGCACCCAGTTGAACTGAATCCCTTCTGCACACTGCTAAGCAAGCATAATGACAGTAGCTGGTACCTCATCTGTGTGACATTTCCTCATGAGTTTAGTGGCTAGGAGCTGGATGGCAACTCACACCCCTTGGTCTTTGATGTTGGCTATTACATACCCACGCTTTCGCTTTTCCAGCTTATATTTAGCCTTCATTGATTCTACGAGACCCACATCGCTACTTGTCCCAGCTATATTTGTGGGGTTGTTCCCTTTAATAGGCAAGCGGGTAATTCAGTGTACTAAATCGGCTGTGATAGGAATCGGCTCCTCTAACCAAAGATACCCATCATGTACCAGACATAGTAACTAGTGGATAATAAAAATGGTGATAGTCGCACGGTGATAGTGGGGTATCCACCTTAGATTAAGTAATCCCACCTTTTCCACACCCAGTAACCACTTCTACAGCAGTAATTTGTCTTCGACCAATTGGGGGAAATTTTCGTTGTCTACCAGATCCCAATCTTCGAACTTGATACTCGGTACTCGGCCCAACGGCAAACCATCAAACCTTTTCTCATTCGGAAGAAGCGGGGTCTGGAGCATACTCTTCGCGGTGTCCAGGTCCTTTGGTATCTTGGCCTTCCTATTCCATGGAGAGACACATGGGGGTCGTGAAGGTATTTGGAAAGCATCCTATTCATCCTCATCCTATGCTTCAATCTAAGCAATCAGGGTTTGCAAATATTCTTCATCCTCCTCAAGCTTGGTGGTGAATCCTTTGACCTTTTCGGCTATTGATGACTTATCGAATCTCGGTGATACCCTGACTGGCCCCATCGTCTGTTTGTATTTCCTAGGCCATAGTGTGCATGGGGACTTTGGAACCTTGGGCCCCACAGCTGCTTCAACTGGCTCCTCCTGGGTTGGATACAGCTCTTCCGTGAACCGTGCTTGGGTTCTCGCCATGGTACTCATGGGATACCTGGTAGTTGGGTGTTTGTTGGTATTTACTGGTTCAATTTTCAAATATCACAGTGTTGTCCATGGGTTCTTATAGGAATTCATGAATTTGAATGTATCCCTTCCCTCCACTTCTAGTTCATTAATATCTTGTAAGCGGCAGATCTTTTTGTATCTCACTCAGAACTCCTGCCTTAATGACCTGCCACCTGCTACTCTCTACCGTAACTTGAACTTCTTGTCAGGAATAGTGGCGTTAACAGTCACCTCCCAACCTTCCCACTCGGTAGCACAGTCCTTTCAGCGCAGCCACGATCTTGTTGACCAAATGGCCCTGCACGGAACTTGCTTTCCGCGCTGGCCCCCCGTAGACTTGTATATAGTCCTGCGCCTTCTTTTAACTGTTTGGGGCGCCAAGACTGTGCTTTCCATAGCTAGTTAGGTGGTTGCACCCTGGGTGTGGGGTCTTAGCATTCCTGCTAGCCTGGGTTGTGGGCACCTTTTGAGTTCCTTCACATTCATTAGCTTCGTAGGTGCTACTATATGGGGTACACTCCTCTGTTGGTGTGGTCGTACCCATGATAGCAGGGTCACAACTTATTCTACTACCGAGGTAGATCTGGCCAGCTCCTGTTCCCTTATATGTAGATTTGTGCAGCCCGCTTGTGTGACACCACTATTCATTTTGCTGGTTCCTTCCCTCGACATACTTTTCCTTCTCAGTTGGGCCCATTCCCCATTGGCTTCGCAAATCCTGCTGGTACCGAGCCCATTCTAGATTCCCTCTCATCTCCTCATTGATAAGCTCACCTTTGCCCCCCTCCTGGTATAGGCCCATCGAACCCTTGGTATCCACAGATTCCCAACGGGTCGTCTTATCGGATGGACATTGTTCGTTCTCTCCCTTGTTTTCCTATTGGCTTTGCCGTGGACACCTGGCGGACTGCATCACTATGATAAATTCAGATTTTCGATTCTTCTTTGGTTAGGCGTTTGCGCAACGTACATCTGCACCCTATGCCGTCAATGAATGCTCATCCCGTTTTGTCCTCCAAACCATACGTGCATTTTCCTTCTATATTCGCGCCTCTTTCCCCTAATATTCAAGTGTGTGCTTCACCCTTGTGCAGTCGTTGCACTACACCCCCATTTGTGCACCGTGCTGCTTTTGTTCCATACTAGCCGTTTCACAACGGTCTATGGGTACCTCTATTTGCGTTGCACCCTCATTGGTTGGCTTCTCCCTTGCTTCTAGCGTTACCCAGCGTAGTGATCTAACCATCATATTACAATTTAGTGTTGTTACCTCATGCAATTGGTTCTGCCATCGCTCAATTTCTTCATCAGAGTCCAATGTGTAGTAACTATTGTGTTCCCATGATATTCTCCTGTCTGTTGTCGGATTCACCTGATCCTGATCTTGTGTTGTGATCTGGTAGATACAGTCCAGTTCGTCGCCACTGTCCTCATCGCGCACAGGCTCAGTGTAGCACGCCCCTTTGGCTGGGTCCAGTGGAACCACTATGTAGAGAGACTTTTTCTCGAAAATCATTTTTCACCTCTTTAGGTTAATGACTCCATTCATATCCGTGGCCCAGTCTATCCCTAACAATGTAGGGTATGGTTTACTGTTATCCACAATTTCTATTACCTCAAAATCCATTTGTGTGCTTGCACCTTCGATGTCTACTGTAACTCCTTGCAGTCTCCCCATAGGCACGATCTTCTATTGGTTCGCTATCCGTAACTGGATAGGAGACCATTGTATTGTAGGTCTACCCATGTGCTCCTAGGTCTATTTAGGTAGGAAATTCACATCTGACCCCAAGTCCAAAATGACCTTATCCATCTCATAGTCTCAAATCAGGGTAGTCAACCCCATTTTCGGCTCGATGCGTAAAGCATGCTTGCCTAGTTTCCGTACCATGCACGGTTCACCTAACCCTGTGCACCTAGTTATTAACTCTTGCAATCCCTTCACCGCTTTAGTGTCTCGTAGTAGCTTCATGCAAGTTTCTAAAAAGGTATTTAGCATAGAATTATCCATCTCCGGCTCAGTTTGATCCTTGCTACCCGAGGTAGAAAACTCCATGAAGCTCTTCTTAGCTTCCATAAAGGTTTCCTTTGCACGTTCCAAATCAAATTTAGGTTGCTTTGTAGGGGCCTTGCAAACCCTTGTATCCTCCCCAAGTTACTTCCCCTTATCTTATCCTATAGTTGCACCACTTCTGAGCATCATGTTCACATTAGGATCTTCCTCGCGTGGTTTAGCCTTCATTATTTGGACATTCTGAGTGGAAGTGACCTGAAGCACCCCTTTTTCCCGCATCTGCTCAATTAGTGTGGGGCAATCTACTACCTCATGGTCAAATTGGTAACAATACGGGCAACATGTTCTGGTCAGGTTCGTGCAATCACACGCGTAGTGCCCCGGTCCTCCACAATTGTAGCAGATCAATTGTCCCTGTCCTCATCTGGGTCCCATTCCCCCTCGTCCCCATTTGCATCCCTGGAATCCACCCTGTGCTATAGCTACCACTAGATCCTGACCTCATGCCTCCGTCTACATCTTGTAAGCAAGTGTTTTCTCCATCAACACCTCATAACTTTGACAATTTCATTCATCGTGGTCTGCGAGTGATCCATGTCCGAATACTCACCTCCATGAATATCCAAAATACCTTGATCTCCCAAACCCTCGTGGCGTCCTTTGTAGCCCAGAGTGAAGTATACCGCACTGCTTCAAGTAGGTTGTTCTCAATGTTGGGAAAATGGCTACCCTACGGCAGTTCTCCTGCAACCAGAAGGATTGATAGTAACAACCATGAATAATGGAAAGTCTTACCTTTTTCCTGTGCTTCCTTGCAATTGGTCAAAAATTTGTCGCATAAGAACTGCACCCAGTTGAACTGAATCCCTTCTACACACTGCTCCGCAAGCGTAATGACAGTGGCTGGTACCTCATCTGTGTGACATTTCCTCATGAGTTTAGTGGCTAGGAGCTGGGTGGCAACTCACACCCCTTGGTCTTTGATGTTGGCTATTACATACCCACTCTTTCGCTTCTCCAGCTTATATTTAGCCTTCATTGATTCTACGAGACCCACATCGCTACTTGTCTCAGCTATATTTGTGGGGTTGTTCCCTTTAATAGGAAAGCGGGTAATTCAGTGTACTAAATCAGCTGTGATAGGAATCAGCTCTTGTAACCTTATTTATTATCGACAGTGGCAGCCAAAAGAATCTTATTTCAGCAGAGGTCATGAAGCAGTTGGGCCTACCGAATACACCACACCCGCAGTCGTACAATATCGGGTGGCTTCATGAAGGACGAGATCTTAAAGTTCGCCAGCAATGCCGCCTTCACTACAACATCAAACCATTCACAAACGAGGTATTGTGTGATGTTACACCTTTGGATGTTTGTGATGTATTATTAGGCCAGCCATACTTGTGGAGGCGACATGCTGTGTAGAGTCAAGGCCTCGGCTGTCATTATTCTTTGGATAATTCATATAAAAGATACTGGAGGTAGCCCCAACCTACTGCCACCTCTTTGATCACTGCCAAGAAAGGCAGCAAGCTCATATCACAGACTAGGAAATTTATTTTCTGTCTGGTTCACTCCCAAAGTAAGGGGAAGATCGTTGCTACATACATGACCCCCGCAAAGGGTTCCTCCACACAGCAGCAACAACAAAGGGATACGGTCATGACAGAACATAGGAACAACTTCTCCTCACCCATAGGGGTATCGCACAAGTTTCAGGTGGGCAACAAAGTCTGGTTGCATCGACAGAAAGAATGCCTTACCAGAATCCATTAGAAGCTCAGACCACTCCGACATGGTCCTTACACTAGTACCAAGGCTACGAGCAACCATGATTTGGAGCACATCATTCCTTCATTCCTTCACCTGCACCGAGTGTTCAATGTGGACCATCGTTGACCATGCTTCCCACCATTACTGGACAGATCAGAGATTGCAGGACAAGTTCAACTGATGGAGGAACTCAACGCAATGGGGACCATTGCTTCCTAAGGGGGGAGGAATGATCCAGGTGGATGTTGGTGACCACCCATCTATCCCATTTGGACCCCCGCAACTGTCTCTTTCAGTTTTTTAGTTTCCGTAATTGTAGCACAATTTACTATTTTTAGCAGTTTTTTCGTGTCCTGAACTTTCGGAGCCGTTTTGAGGCCCTAAACGACGTTTTTTGGGAAATTTGGGGGCAACATGGATCCATGGACCAATGTTTCCCTTCCCAAAGTGGTAGTTCTCGGATAGATCTTTCTAACGAGCTATCATACGCGTCAAACGAAGATCGTA
>APFE030296619.1:0-42336 GCA_000404065.3 Pinus taeda
ACACTCTGAAATAGTCTACAACTGATGTTACACTTCCTTGCAATATCCACAACATCAAGGGAACTTGAATCCTCGGCATGCACTAGTTATTTTGGGTTGATTGATGAGTTAGATGGATAAACATTGAGTTAAACTATTGTCCCATTGCAAAAATATCCTTCCACTAGTTCTATCAATAGTTAGATCTAGTTTAACTGACAAAAAAATAAATAAAAATAAATATATAAATAAAAAATTTGAAATAATTGACCTTGTTTGCTATGAATTAGCAATCACACATGCTTAACTGAACTCGAAGACTTCTAACTCAAATTTATTGAGTAAAATGAGTACACAAGCCATGCCACATAAGCTAACTACATCCAAGCTGTTTTATGATATGGAAATTCAAATTTTCTTAATTTTACGAAGGAAAAATTAAATTGAGACTTTCTTGTTGCACACCTCAATGAAAAAAAATCTCAATTTCGGGTCGGAAACCTTACATATTTCATCCAGCTCCATTATAATTCTACTTTCAGATGTCCAAAAGATAAGAAGCATGTGCTTATGAAATTTTTTTCTAAAATCTAAAAAGATGCCTATTATATACTCTGTAGAAAACTCCTTGAATAAGGTAGAAATTACATAACATCAGAAACTAAAATGGAGAAGAAATTATAAAAATGTTATCCTTCCAAGCTAGGGACTTCTTTCAAAATTGGAACTCATCGAAGAATCTTGCTACTCTATATCTTGAACCCTCTTCCCTTTATTCCTTGTTGTGTCTTCACTAGGTTTGACTATTTCTTGTGCTATCCAAAATCCTATGACAAACATGTCTTCTATCTCTTCTAATTTGCAGTCAATGGCTCACAGTTTAGCCTTGATTTCACTTTGCAGGCAGTCAATTTTAACCTGCATCAATTCAAGCTTGGAATTGGTTAATGATTGGATGGATTTCTGAGCTTTCCCTTTAGCCTCGTTTCATTTGTTGAAGGTGCTCAATGTGCCTTCCATTTCCTCTATAACCTTATCCATTATTTGATTGACATTGATGTTTTCAATTTCATGAGAAGAGGGACAAACATTGTCCATGGCAAAATTGCACAATGTTAAGACTTGCTTATAGATATTGACTCTAATTGCCACAACTTCTCTAGAACAAATCCTTGCTTGGTTTAGAGCCCTAATGGTGAAATACAAAATTCTCCATTGAATATAATCCTTGAAGGTCATGTTTCCAAGACTATTGTATCCATCATGACCTTTGACCCCCTTCCTTGTAACAATTGAATGTAGGACTGGCTCATCCATGTCTCTTTGGCTTTGAAATTCTTGTTGGAGATACAAATTGATATGAAGTAAAAAAATAGCACCAAGATGAGGCGATTTGAACATTGAAAACTCCTCTACCAATTAAAAATTTGAATTCCAATGTAGGGAAATGGATACACAGGACATTTGAAAGTTGACTTCACACAACATCGGTGGATGCGAGAACAACAAGAGAACTAGAGGAGTGGTTTTAGAGGCCAGGGAATAAATGGCAGTTGCGAAACCATATGGGTCATCGCCTCTGTAGCCTTTATACTCGACCCAATTCCTCATATATCAACATTTTAAATTACTATTATTATAATAGTTAATATCTATTATAAGGGATAATAATATTATCATTATGGTTAATTATTAGAGATTACTTAGATGATATAGGTATTAATTAAGTTTAGAATCAATAAGGATAGAATGGAAGGAATAAGGAGAAGGGAGATGTAGTGAGAAGATTGAGAGGGAAATGAATATGACGGAGAGGGATGGAGGGAAGGTCCAATGGGGGGCTAAGGGTAGAAGGGATCCAAGTAAGGGGATCCAGACAAGGTTGTAAGACTTGGGTTCTTGAGCAAGTAAGGGGATCCAACACCTAGTCACTTGGATACTCCCATCTCTATTAAGATTGCAAGTATGTTTTATAATTTCTATAGCTTCACGAATCTTTCACTTATACAAATAATTTCAAGAAAAAACTTGAAATAGTTGCAAACATAAAAATTCTATTTTAATAACCAAGCTATAAATCAAAATATGAAGTTTTCAATATTGATAATTAACATGAAAAATGGTTTCCCTTAGCTATCCCTTTCAAAATTTTAAATTAAAACTTTAAATAAAAATAAACTCAACTATAACATGTCTAACTAAAAAATGAAAAATATATATAAATAAATCCATAATTTCTAATTTATCCTCTCACAGGATTGAATTCAAACAAAGATGAGTCATCATAATCCCACTTCCCTTTAAAGAACTCCTCATCCTTCACGACAAAATGAAATTTGACAAACCCCTTTCCTTCAAAATATCATATAAAACCAATTAAAAGTAGAGTCTTCTCCTTACTCACAACACTCTCCAGTACCAACCCTTTTCCCTTTTTGCTCATTAGAATATCATAGAAAACCAGTAAGAAGTAGGATCTTCTACTTAATATCCCATTCATTTTACCACACCTTCAGTAATCCCGCCCACCACGATATTTTTTTTGTGAATTTGGAAACATCCTCTCCAAACTCAGTCACTAATATGGCATGCCACCTGTAACTATCATAACTATAATGCCACTGCATCTACATCTATCCATTGCACCCTTAATATCTTGTGTCCTAACAGTGACCCACTATCTAGGCTAACTGTGGCATAACGCACAACCCTTATGGAATGGAAATTCATAACTACAACATAGTTGATAGTTTGGATTAGTCACCTCGAAATGACAATCATATCTCCACTATTACGTTATACATTTTTTCACTTTTGTATTTTGGTTGCCATCTCGCACTTGTGGTGTTACTATGTAGAATCCACGAAATGCCGTATCTATTTTTGGATTAGTCACCTCAAGCTGACAAGCATCTCTCTAATATATCTTTAAATATCTTTTCACTTTTGTAAGTTGGCTGTCATCTAGTAAGCGTGGTTTTACAAAGTAGATCTCACGAAATTCCGTATCTATGTTGTTATAGGTTTTTTTGGCCACTTTATGTTATGTTGTTATAGGTTTTTTTTGGCCACTTATGTTAAGTACTAAAACTGTAGTTTAACATGTTCGAGGCACGATTGCCATTACACCAAAATCCATAGGTGTTAGTAAACAGATGTATCACTAGTTTTAAGCACATGCGACGAAACACATGGGAAGCATTGGATTAACACCGCCGTTAACGAAAAGCATTGGATTAACACCACCATTAACGGGGAGCGCAACAATCTCCCCCCGCCATTAACGGGGAGCGCAACAATCTCCCCCCTCAACGCGAGCCATGTGTGTTTCGAACTCCAGACCTTTGGCTTGCACCGTGGATATTCGAACCATGCTCTGATACCAGTTGTTGGAGGGACGATTGCCATTACATCAAAACCCGTAGGTGTTAGTAAACAGACACATCACTAGTTTTAAGCACATGCCACGAAACACATAGGAAGTATTGGATTAACACCACTATTGGATTAACACCACTATTAACTAAGAGCGTTGTATTAACACTACCATTAAAAAAGAGTGCAACAATCTCCCCTGCCATTAACAAAGAGCACAACACAACCTTCTAAAATGGTTGGTTTTAATGATTTGTTTCCATCTTGATTGTGCTTATTTACTAGTTTATAGTTCTCATATGCTTGCAATCTTCTCTACCCTGCGAAAGACATGATGTATACTTAAGGGCTAGGCTGTCCCACTGCAATGTTGATATGGCTCACAGCATGGAAAGCCTGTGGCATCTATGGGTTAGTAAAGTAAAGAAGGATGCATTCAGACGAGCCACTTTGGAAGTTCCAGCTAGGGTTCAATTAGTTGACATAATCATTAAAAATGTTATAATAGACACAAATCAAATTATTGAAGTATTTCAAAAAGTGTGGAAATAAGTGTAGTTTAATTTAAAGATAATTTTTTTTAATCATAATACAAATAAGTATAATTTTAAGATTTTTTTTGTTTAATTAAAATAATTTTTTTAATTCTTAAATAAATTTTAAGACCGAAAAATCTGGAACATTAAATTAAATAATTTAAACTCAATTTTTTTAAATTTCTGACCATTTTTAATTAAAATTAACGAAAAGAAATCCATCCCAGAAAAATATATATCCACCAATACATTATCTGTATAGACATATACTACGCTGCGTATTATAGCTTATTTATGTCTTAGGAGAGTCGTAAAAAAGGAAATAGAATCCGGTCAAACTTGGGAATATTCAATATTGTACCTCTTACGTCAAGTGAATAACGCGTTCACATATTTACCAATATACCGCACACCAAGCCATCAAATTCCACTGTAAGGCAGGGCAGACGAAGGGATCGAATGGAATCCTTAGAGGCCAAAAAGGCGTGTGATTATTTAGCAATATCCCGCATACCGCAAGAAACCGTGGAAATTTTTAACAATATCCCGCAGACGGGGAGAAACCGTGCGAATATTTAACAATATACCGAGACACGGAGAAAGTGCGGGAATATTTAATAGAGGAAAGTCCATCGGTCTGCCGTGTATTGCCATGAAATTCAACCATTTGGGATATAAATATTCCCTTTCATTCTTCGCGTCTGCCCTATAATCTTAAAAAATGGAATTCCATCGTTTGTTCTGTCGTCTATCGCGAAAGACTCACGCCTTTTTCGCCTTGAGGATCGTTTGGTGTTTTGTATATTGTTAAATATTCCTTTCGTTCCCCCTCTGAAGCGGGTCAATAACCCTATTTACCTTTTTCTGGGTGCGGCATTTCGTGAATTCTTCTCCACGCCGCATTTAATGCAGCGATTTCCATTTTCTCAGTCTTCCATTTTTCCTGGACTTTATGTGAGAATTGCTGTGTCTATGTCTATATATATGGTTACATAGACAAGAGAGAATTCACAGGCTTAAAGGGAGCTTAGAGTTAGGGAGAAGAAATAGATCATAAAGGTCTTTTTAAATGATGCTGGTGTGCTTTTTGATGTTGTGGCTGTAGCTGCAACTAATAATTACCGAACCTGGTAGCCACATTCCCATATTCATCATAAATATGGTTTATGCGATTATCATCAATTTCCTTATGACAACATGGCTGATGAATTAACTTCGTTTCAACCTTATTCTCACTCTGATTTCGTTTTCAATGAACGGAAGGTGAATTTTGTCATCCATGGACGGCCACAATAGAAGGGACGCGGAGGTTGTTCTCTTATTTAGACAGACAATCACATCCGACCCATATGGATCACTGTTATGGACCATACTTCCGAAAACACATATGCGCGTGGTACAGTATTACCTGCTGACAACACAGCAGAAGAGGACTTGTTACATAAGACTTGTTACATAACTTCACGGATCAGGTTTGGAAAATACAGTCGCTCCGTCTGTTTGCAACCTCTTACTTTGAAGCATTTTGAATCTTTCTTAATCTCGCCGGAAGAATTGCACCGAAGACTTGAGAACGATGTTTTCTATATTTGGGAAACTGGTGTTTTACAAAGTTCTTTCTATCTCGGTAGGAAGCCATAGTTAGGCAGTATTGAATATATCAGGCCAGTTTACACACATCCATTTTTCGCACTTTCATCAACCGTTCATTCAAAACAAAATCGGAATCAGAATGACGTTGAAGCGAAGTTAATCCCGTTGACCATATTGTGATACAGAGATTGAGGAACATTGTATAAACCATCTTCTTGATGAGATGGGAATATGGTTCTCAGGTTCAATAATTAATAGTTGCTGCAGCTACAGAGACCATAATGATCAAAAAGCACACAAGCACCATTAAGATTAAAATAAACAGTTTTAGATCTACTATTTTGGCTAGCATAGACGCTATCTATGATATAGTTTTATTTTAGAGATCGATTTCAGATGTAAGTTTATTTCTAAATGATATACAGAGAGAGAGTCCAGAACATGAGAAATTACAATGACGAACAGATGAGAAAAGTCAGAAAGTTTGATCGTTTTCTTTTTGTTTTCTTCAGTGTATGGAATATCTATTGTATCAATTATTTAATTTGCATTTCATATTTATTTAGATAAAGTACTGTACTTTAAAGTAAACGGATTGTTTTATTGTAATGGATGATTTATTGTTTATACATTATTTGAAAATTTAATCATTTAAATACAAATATCAAAGCCTTCCCGGCATAGTTTATTTTAATGATATTTGTGTGTTTTTAATGGAAGCATGTCCCCTCTTCAAGAGGTAAAATGGGTTTTTGGATGAAATTCTCTAAATATCTCTCGGAGTTTATACATATTTCAATAAAAATGAAATCTAATATTGGATATTTATATTTTAAAATGCTGTATTTGAATATATTTTTATTTAAAAATAGATTTTATTAAATTTCAAGTATTCTCAAAATTTGTTATTTGAAATAATTTTTATACTCAAAATTTAGAGTTATGTAGCCAAAACTGTTTTTATTAAATTTTAGTAAAATTAGTAGTAGTTTGTGCATTTATGTCTATCTCCCAATACATCTAGATTTCTAGTTTCTTCCTTCTACAGGCCATCACCACTATTAAAAAACATTGAAATTCCCATAATTTTATTTTAAAAAAATACCTAAAACAAACACAAAATGAGATAACATGTAACAAACAATAAGCTAATTGAACTTCTTGGGTTCCTCACATTCTTTTTTTTTTTTGTGTTCGCTCAACTTGATGCCTACGTCTTCTTCTCCTGTCTATGCCTGCAACTAGGCAACGACCTTGTGTGGTAAACCTGCAATAATCTCCTACACCTCTTTGAAGATACTTCCATTTATCAAATCCGAATTGGAATTCAAAAGGTTCATCTCCAACTTCACAACCCTTCTTTCGAGCATGGTTTTGATGACTTAAAACTTAGTGTTTAGGCACTCGGCATTTGTTGCCCTATCTTTCTCCAAGAGCTCAATAGGATGGGTGAGGAGATCCATCCTTCCCATAAGCAGCTTGAAGAAAAACTCAACAACCCTTTTCCACCGAGCAAGGTTCTCCACCAATGTTTTCTCAGCCTACAATTTTTGACGCTCCATCGCTTTACCGTCCTTCCTCACTTTGTTTTCACACTAACACTCTCCTTTTTCTATGACAATTGAATCCTTTTTAGGCTCGATCAGTGTACCTTCCTTCCTCACATTGTTTTCACACTAACACTCTCCTTTTCTATGACAATTGAATCCAAATGGGACTACATCAATTTATAAATTGTGCTTGGCTCACTGTATCTGGCATCTGCTCATGCCATTATCTCATGTAAATCCTTGATTTGAAGAACCATTAAATATTCCTGTAATTCGATGGATCTTCTGAACCACCTCTGCAACCAATTCACCAGTGATCGAGATGTTTGCCATCGTTTCACCATTAAAGTGACTTTACAATCTACAAGCTCAATTCCTTGCTGAAGTGATGGGATTGTTGCTCTCTTTATGAAATTAAACGAAGTCTGATGCGAACAAACTTGGAGGATGTCCTCGAAATCCTCAGAAACACCATGCCTTAATAATGTCCTACCACGAATTCACACATTTTCTAATCCTCAGCCTGAAAGAGGCAGGCATTAACTAGTTTGTTCATCATATGCTATGGAATTGGAATGTGGCCAAATGGCCTCCCATCTGTCTTGCACTCTTGCTCACCTTAGAGAAGCTCATGATTTTCCAAGTTGTTGGCGATGAAATTAAGGAGATGGAAGATATGAAACAATTCATATTCTTCGAAGTTTTCTAATTGATGTTCAATTCTCAACAGAAGGGCATATTTTTTTATCTTTTTGTTATGCAATCGTGGGAGAAAACATCTTTATTTCTATTAAGGAGTTGCCTATTACTTTGATTCTCTTTATCCATAGAGATAGAGTTAGATCACCCTTTCCACATTACTAGCAATTATGTTTTGTTATTTGTTGCAAACCCTAAGCCCATGAATAGTTGATTTCAAATTGTTCGTTAGGAAAAAATAATACCCTTCCCACTCCTAGACCTAATGAAATTATTGAGCTGAGAGGCTCAACCTACAATCCAATTTGATGCATAACTCTGTACAACCTAATTTGATGCATAACTCTATACGTCCATCATCAAAGTTGAAATTTTACTCATGTAGGCCGAAAAAAAAAATAAAAAAAAACAAAAACAAAAACAAAAACAAACTATACAAAATATTTAAATAATATCACCTCATTAACATATTACACAGGAAGGAATTGAATCCTTGTGAGCTTATCTATATTTAAAATAGATTTATGCTAATTATAAAAAAATAAAAAAATAAAAAAAATTAAATACATAATGTTTAGTGTTGTTATTTTTATTTCTTATAAATAGATGAAGTGTTAATAGGATTTTCTCTTTAAAGCTGCTATGATAGAATAATGTGAGAAAGTATGATAGAATAATGTGAGAAAGTTTGATAATTTTTTAATGGAAAATAGAAAATTCATATTTAATGAAAATTATTTTCCGTAAAATACGGCTTAGTCATCATGTTATTAATTTTTTATATTAAATTAAACATTCAAAAAAAGTTTCACGAATACTTTATTTATATTTTTAACATTATTAAGTCATTAATCATCATGATAATATACTAATGTAAAGATTATATGATTAGAAATTAGAATTTTAATATTAAAATTTGTATATTTTTTATTACTTAATTTTAATTTTAGCAAATAGTATTTATAACTATTTTGAGAGGCCTTATATCATCTATTAGAGAATAATAAGTTTTTTTTGTTTTGGTGAATTTTAGTGAAAAATGCTATTTTTTTTTGTATAAGTTACACTATAAATAAAATCAAAATAGTAATAAATTAGCAATTGCACCACATGTTGCAAAGGAAACGCCATAAGGCTATACCATATGGAATAATAACATAGATGAAAAAAATGCGATATGTTATGTGATCTAGATGTTGCCTAGTTTGGACTTGTTTCCTTTGCAATATAACTTACTTAATAAGAATAGGTAATAAATGAATTTAACTTAACAACAACCTGTCCCCTAGTTTTTTTGTTAAAGATATTAGCTTACCATTCTATAAAAAAAAACATTTTCCTCCACTCTATTTGAAAATTGAGAATGGATTGACGAGAGTAGGGTGATGGTACAACACAACAATTTTCTATTATTTGTGATTTCATTGTCAGGGCATGATCATAATTGGATTTGGTGATGCTCATATTCTCCTCATTTCCTCCTCAACATGTCCAATATTAAATAACATTCTGAACAACTATCTCTGTGTTGAATTTATCCAACAAATTACACAAAAAGGATCATCTTCAAATTTTGTTATTAACAAATCAACACTTAAAAGGAAAAGGTCAATAGCTAAGGTAAATGTAAGTGATTATACGAACACTAGCTAAATTACATTTTTATTGGACAATTAAGTTCCATATTTTAGATGTCACAAACATAAATTTTTTAGTGTCTTAAAGATGCAAAGACAAGTCAAGCTCCACATCTTCTATATTAAAAATGACCATGTTTCAATTTCTAGTTTGTTGTAGAATGGTGCAATTATTATGACAAAAAATCAATACAAATCAATCTGTTGGCTCTACATGGCCTTCAAACCTATTGGCTTCTGCATCAAAGCACACAATAAGGTAGTTTCCTAGTTTTCTTGTTAAAGATATTAGCATACCATTCTATAAAAACAAACATTTTCCTCCACTCTAATTGAAAATTGAGAATGGAGTGATGAGGGTAGGGTGATGGTACACCACAACAACTTTCTATTATTTGTGATTTCATTGTCCGGGCATGATCATAATTGGATTTGGTGATGCTCATATTCTCCTCATTTACTCCTCAATGTCTCCAATATTAAATCAATGCAACATATAAAGAAAAAAATAATATGGTTCGTCTCTTCATTATCAATTTGTTAAGTGCCACATAATCAACACCTTAGTAGTTGTGTCTTGAATAACATTCTCAACACCTATCTCTGTGTTGAATTTATCCAACAAATTACACAAAATGGAGCATCCTCAAATTTTGTTATTAACAAATCAACACTTAAAAAGAAAAAGTCAATAGCTAAGGTAAATGTAAGTGATTATACCAGCACTACCTAAATTACATTTCTGTTGGAAAATTAAGTTTTAGATTTTAGATGCCTCAGAATGTAAAATTTTTATTGTCTTAAAGATGCAAAGAAAAGTCACGCTTCACATCTTCTATATTAAAAACGACCATGTTTCAATTTGTAGTTTGTTTTAGAATGGTGCAATTATCATGACAAAAAATCAATCCAAATCAATCACCTGGCTCTACATGGCCTTCAAACCTATTGGCTTTTCCATCAAAGTACACAATAAAGTAGTGTCCTAAATAAATTATGAGGTATGTTATAGTACCAATATTTCATAGTTCCTAGTAATATAATCTCATTATGACCTAAGTTCTTGGAGCAAGGTTATCAACTTGCAAGAAGAATTTCTTCTAGCATGTAGTTTAAATATAACTTTGTCCATGATTCCCAAATCCATGAGATTACCCTCTAACGTAAATCGAATATTACATTTCCATTGGAATACAAATCAATGTTAATCAATCTCTTGGTTCTCCATGGCTTTCAAAACTCTTAGCATCTGCATCAAAGTACATAATGAGATAAATATCCTAAGCCATTGAAGCACATCCATACCAATATTACAATAGGCTGCAGAAATGATTCAATCTCCGAGGCATTGCGTAAATGGGAGCCATGCAATCACCTACAACACTAGTAGTGAAACCACTGTGAGGGGCTATCCTATTGGGCTCAGAAGATGGTAGGGAATGTCTATATTTCATTTAATGAAAGGAGAGCCCATTCCATGTAGATGAAATTAAGTCTTCAGAGTCCTTGAAAATATCGAAGTAGCGGAATTTAGTACTTGAACGAAAAAAATATATTCTAAAAAAATCTGGCTCCTAAAGATGTATTTCCCATAAAGCATTTTTGTGCATATGGATATTGGATGAAGGGGAATGATGTGTGATGTAAGCAAAGTGTTTTCTTGATGTGGTTGGAAAACACTTCCTCATTGTTTCCTTGGTGTTAATATTATTGAATAATGCATCTCTGGTGGAATGAAGGAAGAACCTTATTTGGGTTGATTTGTGAACAAACAATAGTGGCATTTGATTAGTGCAGTAACAAGTTTTGTAATTTGTAGATAGGTAAATACTCATTCTCAAGTTTCTAACAAGTATTTAAGTACCTTAAGCAATTAGTTCACGATCTTTTCCCTTTTGATCATCAACCACAATGGAACTTGTTCTTTTACCTCCAACATGCCCCACAAACATTGTATGTATATATTCAACAACAATTTTCTATGTTGTCATAAAGTTCTCCAAAATGTTAAGCTTATCGAAACCCTGTGAGCTTTCCTCATGTTCCAACGAGTAGGTTGAATTTTTTTTCAGTGCAAGCTTCAACACCAAAGATCCTAAGGCTCCCAGACTACTTGCACCCTCTTTCCTTTAAACATCAAATACTTGAGCTTCATGGTTATGTGTGAACTTCATCATACAAGTTGCTCTACTCCAACCTCTCCCCTCATCTAATCTTAGTGGACAAAAAGAATGGAAATTTGGTTTTGTTATACCTACTTATCTCTAACCTCCTATTAAAAATTGTTTAAATTACATTGTATAACCTATCATGAGTTATTTAGGATTGCAGTGGAATATTTGAGTTTATAAATCTAGGAAATTTACATCGTATTTGAACCTTCATCATATGGAGTTTGTATATGCATAGAAATATGTATATGGATTTGAAACCAAAAAACATGCCAGCATTAGCCACATAACTTGCTGGACTAGGGTGTCTTATCTTTTAACATTAACTTGGAGAACATGATAAGTTAATGTATTGTGCTACACTCCCCTTAGCTATTGGGATACATTTTTTCATTATCCATGTTTCTTGTGATAGATGGAACCGACTTGTTTGAGAACAACATACAAACCCTAGGGACATCGCCTTGAGACTACAAAACTACTCTTCCATCTTAGGGAAATTCAATAGTCCTATAAAAATATGTTAGACAAAATAAAGGCCAGGCCACATCATTTGTCATCAAACTTATACGATCTAATGCTTGGTAGTCATGTATCAGTCTCAACCCATAGATATTTGTATGCACTTAATTGCTATAAAATATTCATATCCACAACAATAGGTTTGCCTACATTTTATTTAGTGAATGGGAGATATGTTAGGGAATGTAGTTGCGGAAGGAATTTTGAAACTATGGATATGCGATATTGTTTATAGAATTTGTGGAGGTGTGTTGTACGTAAAGTATTTTCTGTGCATAAAGATATTGGTTGAAGGGGAATTATGTGTGGTGTAAACAAAGTATTTTATTGATGTGCTTGGACAATGCTTCCCATTCTTTCCTTGGTGTTAATATTATTTAATATTGCATCTCTGTTGGAATTAGGGAAGAATCTTATTTGGGTTGATTTATGAGCAAAAAATAATGGCATTTGATTAGTGAAGTAACAAGTTTTATAACTTGTAGATATGGAAATCATCATTCTCAAGTTTCTAACAAGTATTTAAGTAGTTTAAGAATTCAGTTCATGATCTTATCCCTTTTGATCATGGGTCATAATGGAACTTATTCTTTTACCTCTAACGTTGTCAAGACACATTGTAAGTAGATATTCAACCACAATTCTATATGTTGTCATACAGTTATCCAAAATGTTAAGCTTATTGAAACCCTGTGAGCTTTCCTCATGTTCCAAAATAGTAAGTTGAAGATTTGTGTCATTGTAGGCCTCATCACCAAAGTTGTCAACCCTCCTAGATTACCTGCATCCTCTATCCTTCGAACATAAAATATTTGAGCTTCATGGTGATGGACAAAATCCAACATACAAGTTTCTCTACTCCAACCTCTCTCCTCATCCAATCTTAGTGGACAAGAACATTATACAATCCTAGGGACGTCCCCTGAGACTTGAAAAGCACCACTAAAAAGAAATTAAATCCATCTTCAATATATAAAAGAAAAATAAACTCGCCCAATTTTTATTACAACGAGACAAAATGATATGTTCAACCATTCCTTTAATAAATTGGATTATGAAGGCTGACTGGTCAACTTTGGTCATGCGGTCCAAAAGCAGGAATTTATGTGTGCATCCATGGTGCTGTCAGGGTATGTGTGGTGCACCTTGGGCTTGAAGATGTCTTTGAAGTAATTCTCCAGTTGGATATGTTGTGGTGTTTTCTAAGAATTCGGAAGACGAATAGGAGGCTTGGAAAGCTTGCTACAGAATGCTTATTGGCACTGAAAGGAGGTATCCTCTAAGTTATTTGCCTTAAATTGTTTGGAAGGTCGTTCATAGCCAAAATTTCCTCCGGATGGCCTTGCTCCCAAATGCGAAACTGTCGTTGGAAGCTTTAGATTTCTGGGATAGTCAGTGAAGGTGGACATGAGGGATTGATAAGAAAAGTTATTGTGATAGCTTATCAACACTTTTAGTTGTTCTATTGTTGGTTCAGAGAATCCTCCAAAATCTAGATATTCCATTCCCTACCAAACAAATAAATATATCCTAGACAATGTGTCATCCAGGAAAGCTACATTTTGTGTCTCGTGCTCATAACCAAACCAACTACTGAATATACCCTTCTGCAAACTATGAACATTCTTGTAATAATATGAATCAATCAAACAGAGAAAATCTTATACCAATTACAGGCACGGGATGAAGTTTCCATCTTCCAATTGCTTCAAGGATAGTGTGCACAACTGTAAGTCTGAGTTGAAGTTGCAAAAGAGCATAACGCGGGAGCGAGTGGAGGGTACGAAGGAGGATGGGACGCTACCGCCAGAAATAAATGATCACTATGGCTTGCCCCATGATGAGAGCACTGATTAATAACCCTTGCTAGAGTAAAAGAAGGATCACCAACAAATATGAATGTCGTTACCGTAACGAACTATCCTAACTTCTAACGCAGTTTTTATTATAATTGATTATGATGATCGGGTGGTGGAAATCATTTTAATCGTCTCACACATCAAATCAACAATCCAAGACGGTACACGAAGGCACACAGGGAGTTCATTTCAAAGAAAAACGCCTTACCGTGTAAAAACATAATAATTAATTTAATTGTTTTTATTAATAAAATAATAAAAAAATATATATAATTTTATTATAATATACATGATATTAAATAAATTTAAAATAGTGATAACTCATATTCATAATCAAAATCTTATATTAAAAATTAATTAATAAACAACACACAAAGCTTTATTTTATCATTTGATTAAATTAATTATGATTCATATTTGTAATTATAATATTTCACAATTTTATATTTAACTGTACTTAAAAAATATATAAGAACTTGGTACTTACAGTAATTTTTTTTTTTTTTTAAATATATTTCTTCTCATTGGAAACAATCTTATGTATATCAAATTATAAAAATTATAAAGTATGTGAAAGAAAAATGTCAAGAACATATGTATGTAATTATATGTATTTTCAAATTTTTAATAAAATTAACTCTAGATCATTGACCAATTGTTCCAAACATTTCCTCAAATTTTGCACTCAAAAGGAAATTCACATTTTGAGAGATTTGATTCCTTTAAGTACTTAATATACTGAGAATTAAGATGTATCTATGATGGTTATTGTTATCTATAAAATGAATAAATTGTTTGTGTGACAAAGACACCTTACTCATTTTACATTCTTATTAAGAATTACAAAGTTGTGAGTTGTAAATCAGATTTATATCTACTTTGCACCATTATGAAACCAAAGTATCCATTTTTCTTATAGTAAATCTAGAGAAAAAAGTGGAAAGAAAAATTGAAAAGAAAAAAGTTCAACTTCAAATCAATGAATAATCTAGATATTTCTATAATTACCTTAGCTTTGAATATTTTTTTTAATTATGGTGAATTGGAAGTTTGTTGGTTTAATCTCGATAAGGCCCTCTACCAAAATTGAGATAAATCTACCCAAGATTAAGATTCTTAAGGGAATAATATCACAAAATAATATCTTTTAATTAATAAAAATAGTCATATTATTAAAGGAAATAATTTTATTTTTAATTTATATAAATAGTCAGATTAATAAGTGAATTTTTTAGTTAATTGGTAGTCACAAGATAATGATGACCTCAAAAGTGGCAATGACGCCACTATCAATGCAGTGACACATGAATGAGTGCACATTCTAAAAAACATGCACACTTTCCTAACTCTATGGCCTTTTTGCTTCCCAAACTACCATGTGTGCTTTCCAGCTTGGACTTCTTAGGATTGCATGTGCATTCTCAAAAGAATACACACTTTCAAAATGGACGTCAAGCTTTCAATAATGTGCACAATTTTTTGAAGTGGTGCATCTTCCGAAAAGTTTGTCAATGATCTTATGTTTATAATTTGAAATATGGGGGGAGGGGGAGAGAGGTAACGCCAATGGGGGTTATTGTGAAGGAGGAACTAAGGGAGGAAGTGAGGAAGGAGTTATAGTAAAAATGGTAAGATGCCTTGTTTTAAAGAGAAAAACTGAAATATTGTCCACTCTAATACCAATTATTATGTACCAAATAACACATATAGCATACAAATATAAAAAATAAGCAAATCAACTATTTGATAAAGACATGAAATCAATCAATAAATAAACTCTTTGAGGTAGCAACCTCCTTTCATAATTTATCAAATTCACAAGACCAGATGTTTATTCAAGTAAATTTTCTTTGGTATGAAAATGAAATAAAATGGTTCAACCTAATTATACTTAATATACTAATAATTCATGGAGATTAGATCCATAAAAAACATTAAGATATATAACCTAAACACATATTCCACAAAGGAAGAATATGCAACAGCTATGTCATGCAATATGGCTAAGAAGACTTTGGAAATATCTTGCACATGTTGATAATAATCCAACTACTCTCTTGTGTGACAACAATTTAGCAATTGCATTGTCAAAGAGCCATTTGTTTCACAAGAAAATAAACCGCATTAACACTCAGTATCACTAGCGCATTAACACTCAATATCACTTAATTCATGAGTTTGTCAATGTCACAGCCTCACCTGAAGTCCTCATATAAGTTGCATTATAAATGTATTGTAAATAGTTTCCAATGTTTAAAAACAAGAAAAGGGGATTGAGTCAAGGGACATGGATTCCAAAGCTAGGGAATAGGTCGAATGCTTGGGACATTATGGTTACTTGTGTAGAGAAGAAACCTGAAATGTAGGACAACCATTAAATGCTGGATGGTGAATGAATTGATGAAGGAGCTCTTGAAATTAAATGAGCTACAAGAGGAAGTATGAAGGCCAATGTTTCTTGAGAAGAAACCACAAGAAAAAGAACAGGAATTTTATGGTGGGATTGTGCACTGCCGGCCAGTAAGGACGTAATAGTGATTGTGGCCAAGGAAGAGACCAAGAAAATCTAGAGGCAAGAGGAGATATAAGGAGGGCAGACACATTCAGATAATGGGAGGAGATATAGAGACATAGGAGGAGTGGTATTGAGGGGAAGATTTAGCAAGAGCTTCCAATAAGAAACACTAAAGAAGAGAAGAGAAGGGGAATGGTTCCCGATCCTTGGAGGATGTGGGTTGAGTTGCTATTCTATGGAGCCCTATAAAATCTTGGGGTCCCTGAGGTTGTGCGTTGAGATAGGATCCCTAGAGCCCTGTAATAGTTTGGGTTCCTGGAGGCTGTGGGTTAAGGAAGAGATCTCTGGAGCCCTGTAATAGCTTGGGTCCCTTGAGGCTGTGTGTAGGGATGAAATCTCTGGAGCCCTTTAACAAATTAGGTCCCTTAGAGGTTATCGATTGAGATAGCATACTATGGATCCTATAACAGCTTGGGAAGAGACCATTCTAGAGAAGAAATAGAGGAAGATAGGAATGAAGATTTTTGGTTACCGCCCTGATAGTATAGTGGATTCTGGAACCCCTATAAGGGGTTGAACTATTGTGTGTGCACTTGAGGCCGAGGTTGGGTGCCTCTAGACTCCTGATGTCAACCAAGGAAGTAGTTGTTGGCTGGTGTGATTTAGGAAGGAAGTGCTCTATTGTCCCTGATTCAGTGGTAGTTTGTGTGCTAATCCTAGAAGTAAGCAACCCCCCCAGACTCTATAATTTGGCTCGAGGGTAACAACTGCAAGTAAGTGTGGCTATAGATGTCTATGTTTGGGTGGAGAGTCCAGGTCATAGAATAAGTTACACTGTAAGATCAAAGATAAGTATATGTGTACACCATTTACCTTCTAATGAATCATGTCGATTATGCTTGCATATGTGGCACATCTCTGTTGGGATATATATATATATATTATTATTAATATTATTAATAATATATTATTATATATATATATATATAATAATATATGCATGCGTGTGAAAAGATGGAAAGAAAAAATGTGTTGTAATGATTTATAATATAGAACTAGACACTATATGCTTTAAGAGCATTAAAATTGCATGATAACATAGATTAAGCCATAATGTTGTGTTATTTCTATATCTACATACATGCTTAACAGTGTCAGAAGCAACACATAAATAACTTATTAAGGAAGACACATAACTTGTTACATATCATGGCTGAGCCATGAGAGCTCGGATTAGAACTAAAAAAATAGTGGTTTCATAAACCCTTTTATTAATACGAAGATTACATGGAAGACCCTCTACATAGTAGGGTCTTTATTCGCTTGCATGAAATTTTTTAACCAAATTATAGGTTGTTGTGTTGCATGGAAAACAATGCATTAATGTCAAGGGAAGCTTTCCCCTCGGACTAGTTGAGCCACAAGCTTTGGCTAAATCAGCTTTGGCGAGGAATTGTCAATAGGATGGATACCTATTTTTGGCGTCTTATGGTGGTTGCCAAAGCACCTGAAGCCTCTCGGTAGTATCGTGGAGTTTCTTGCAATTTCGATATAGGGTCTGATATTGTCGGCGTGTGGCAGGAGAGGTAGGAACCTCTCAGGAGTACACACCAAGCCTGTGGTAGGTAAATGATGTAGGAGTGCCTACATCACCTTAGGTATCATTCCCTCCCAATGATATAGGAAGACTCACGAGCAAGGAATCTAATGGAGAATCTAGCACCCAAGCTTAAGTGGGATAATGTGGTAGGCTTCCCTAAGAAACCAAGTGCATCATAATGAAACCATGGAGCATGTTTGGGACTCTACCAAATTCCTGAGATAAAGCCATAGTCGAAAAGATTAGCTCCAAGAAGCCTGTGCGGCGACAAATATTGTGCTTAGGGAGGTTGCAAATCTCTCCATATAAGACACTACACGATGTAGAGTCAAGGTCTCTTCACTGAGTCATGACGAGAATGAAGAGAAAGGCCTTGTTGTAGCACAGAGAAGTGTGGCCATGAACTTATAGGAATATTTTGGATAACCTTATCCTTTGGACGTTCAAAACTATAGTCAAGGGAGGCTTCCAATAGGTGGAACCAGATTCCCCCTCACATGATTGTTTGGAATGATGGGAAGAAAAGATGTAGAGCCTGAAGCCCAAAAGATAATTTAATTTAGTGTTAGGGACACAATGATAAAGGAGACTAATGTTCTGTCGAGAGACAATGATGGAAAATTCTTTCGTCACCCAGATCAGTCAGGTGGGGAAGTTGTTAAAGGTGGCCACCCTAGAAGCCTTGAAGGTCAGAACCTGAGAGTGTTTTGAGAATCATTTCTGAAAGGGCTCCAGGTTCAAGGGTTCGTTTATTAATTAAAACCAAGTGTGAACCCAGTCGCCAAAGGATCTGTCACTCTCCTTAAGTCATACAGATGTCAACTTATTTTTAGGTGGAGATGATGTCAGCATGACGTCTTGAAAGACATATGACAAGTAGATTGGGAGTTGTGGTACACAAAGGAGCCACATACGGGTGACATGTGGAGCTCTCATAGGTTGACACGCGGTGTGGATGATGTCAGCATAAAATCACTCGAGCGAAGGTTAGACCCAAGAGGTCAGAAACCTCATAAATGTAGATGGCTAAATACCTCGGGGTAACGAGATCGATAGAGGATGGGTGGTCGAACCCACACCAATGTGACAATCCATTGGCAAGAGAGTTAGCCTTCATTGTGGGGACGGGACACATCAACTAGAATGTAAAATTCTAGGGGGGATGGGGGACCTGAGATTGAGTGTTTGAGACACTCTTAGGGTCCCAGAGTCATGACACTTCAGCCAGAAGGTCAAATTCCAGAGGGGATTCCAAATTGCAATTTCGAGACGTGTTGGGGTCCCAAAACCACACTGAATTAGTCATCAAAATAAGAAATTTATTATATCATATATAATAAATATATATAATATATATATATATTAGTATATATATATATATATATTAATAATACTTATAATATATATATGATATATATAAATATATATTCCTATTCCTTGAATGTGAAATGAAGGGGTCAAATACGTTATAGAGTGGTATCAGAGAATCCAGGTTCAATGCTTTGAATGGACGGGTTTCGTCAAAGGAAAGTGGGGAATTTTTTGCTAGTTGTTTGTTAATCAAATTGTGTTAACGGAAGCTAGCGGATAGCTAACAACTTGGTGGGAGAAGGATTATATATTTGAATACATTGTTATCATCAATTATGTACAAATTGAACAACTGAATGATTGTTGCATGTGATTTGTAAATGGCTTGTAGGATAACATCATTTTTTTGTTACCATAGGAACCCCCATGACAAATCCTTGAATTCAATCTCATGATCCTAATTTTGTGTTTAATTATTGTTTTAAAACGTCTAACAATGTGTGTGATTGAAAACACATCACAAGCAGTATAAAAAATAAAATATACAATGAATAGGATCGAAATGGTTGAATACAGTTTCGATCAGTCCCAACATGGAAATTGATGAAGTCATAACCAATGAATAAGAGAGATCAGTTGGGAAAGGGGGAAGGAATCACTCCTCAGATCGGATGGACACCTTGAGAAGCCTTCAAGATGAGGTGATGAACTTTAAGGACAATAATGAGAGGCTAGTTAGAGCCAAAGAAAGGCAAACTGAGATCAATGCATCCATCCTGCAAAGTCTCTCAGACTGGAAGAGGCAAAGGAAATCTGAAATGAGGGCTAGTCATAGATATAGAAAAATAATTCATGTCAGAAGAAAAAACCAACATATCATATGGTCGTAGACCCAAAAAGAGGCCCAAGCAGGGAAGTGAGGACATTGTGCCAGGGGGAAGAAAATTTGAGTACTCTAGGAGGAAGGGCTAGAACATAGGTGCCTTGCTCAAGAAAACTGTCTAGTTTTGATACCCATAGATACCACCACTCTTGCCGTCACCATCACTCAGAGAACAAGGAAAAGGAGAATATTCCTAAAGAATTTAAAAAGGAAAAACCTCCCACGTTAAATGGGGATGTGAAGAAGGAAAAGGACGTTGAATCATGGATGTTAGAGATGAAGATACTATTTAGAATACATGATTATTCTGAGAATATGAAATCCAGAGTCACCTCTTACATCTTAAAAGGAAAAGTCAACATCTAGTGGGAGGACCTGAAGAATAATAGAGCCATTGTGAAGAAGGTGTTGACATGGTAGGAGTTTGAGAAGCTCTTCAGAGAGAAATACCTATATGAATGTTACTATGACAATAAGGAAAAAGAGTTCTATGAACTCAAAATGGGTCAGATGACCAGTGATGAATACATCACCAAGCTTTGGGACTATTGAGGTTTGTACCATATCTCAAGGATGAGAAAGTTAAAATTCATAGGTTCATTGGTACGATGCCTATGGTATTCAGAGATAAAATTGAATTGTTGGAACCCCAAGGCCTGAAGGAAGTGATCAAGAAGTTAGAAAAATTATATGAGAAATCAAGGTGTAGGCCTAAGACTAAAAGTAAAAAGCCAAAAAAAAGCACCACTATACAAAATAAGAATTGGTCTAGGAAGAAACCAGAAATAAACGAGGGAAAACACCCATCTCAGAAAAAATTGTCTCAACAGAAGGCCAATGTTTCCATTAAGAGAGATGTTATACAACCAACATCAACACAACCCAATATCAGAGGTCAAGAACCACTCAAGTGTAAGACCTGTGGTGGGAAAAATAGGAGAAGTGATTGTCCACATCAACAGGACATCAGACCCAAGATTTATGGTGCTTAGGAGGCAAGAACGGTGGGCAAAGTAGCCTAGAGTATGACAAACGTTTATGCAACATTAGACAACCACCAAGAATACCACCCAACATCCATCACTGAGATGGAATGTAAGATACAAGGATAATTTGTTTCTATTTTGATTGATCTAGGTTCTAATTATATCTATGTCATCCCAGAGCTTATTGAAAAGTGTGGATTGGAGAAAGAATTTCATAGAGAAACTTAGCTAATTCAATTGATAATAGGGACAAGGAGAAGAATCAACCATGGGTGAAGTCATGTGTATTTGAACTCAATGGAATTCCTACAAAAACCCACTTGAATGTGCTACCATTGGGTGGGTACGGAATATTACTGAGCATGGACTAGATGTACGTACACCAAACCAAGGTAGATTTCTATGAAAAGGAAATAGAATGCTTTGATGAGAAAGGAATGAAAAGGGTGTTGCAAAGAAAGAAAAATCCCACATCAGTGAGGTTGATCACTGCTATGCCGAAGAAGTGCAACAAAATGAAGGGATGCATGTTGTTTGCAATACAAGTTTCTAAGAACAAGGGATCCAATAGAGCAGCAAAATATGAGGAAGTTGAATTGCTTTAAAGGTATCTCGTTTTGCAACAATAGGTGGATTTATTTCAAGTGGAGGTTCCTAGGTTGCCTCCTCATAGAGAGAGAGATTTTTCTATCGTGCTGGTATCTCAAGAAACACCAACATCTAAGGCTCCATATAGAATGATCACCCCAAAATTTAAAACTAAAGTTGAAGGAAATGCATGACAAAGGATACATAAGGCCAAATATGTCTCCTTGGGGAGAACCAATAATGTTTGTATATAAGAAAGATGGAACCATGATATTATGCATTGATTACAAACAATTGAACAAAGTAACCATCAAGAACAGGTACCCATTACCAATAATTGATGATCTATTTGACCAGTTAAGGGGGAGCAGAAATATTCTCCAAAATTGACTTGAGGTTAGGCTACCATCAAGTAAGAATCAAGGAGGAGGAAATTCATAAGATTGCTTTCAGAACAAGATATGGGCACTATGAATTTGTATTGGTACCCTTTGGTCTTACTAACGCCCCTACCACATTCATGTGCCTGATGAACGGAGTGTTATGACCATACTTACACATTTTTCATTGCATTTGTTGAAGAAATATTGGTTTATTAAAAAATAGAAGAAGAACATGAAAAACACCTGGAACTCATGTTACAATTGTTGAGAGAACATAATATCTATGCAAATATTTGTAAGTGTGACTTCTTCCAGTCACAGATACACTACTTTGGGCACATTCTCTCCAAGGAAGGTGTATTGGTTGATCATGATAAGATCAAAGCCATAAGGGAGTGGCCTATTGAAGAATCTAAGGCTAATGTAGTTAATGAGATTTTTATTTCATGATAACTATTTGTGAGGTATTTTAACTTTAATTCTTCGAAAAATCTTCAATTTTTATTATTATTAGAGTGTGTCTTCTTAGTTCATCAAATATCTACCAAAATAAAGAGACAAGAACACACGATATTGGCTTTCTGCCAAGGCCAAAACCTCTCCCTCTTGGAGAGGAAAACCACACCAAAATTCTTCTTATAGAGATTCCAATTGACAAATACCAAGACCATGACCCTTGACCTACTAGGCCACTCCAAAACCAATACATCAATCCTCTTCTTGTTGTTGAGATCATCATCATCATTAATGCTTCACCAAAATCATCATTCATGCTTCCTTCATTGAGATATTCATGAGAGCATGATTGTCACACCATATCTCCATCTTTGCAGAGTTCATTATTACTCACTAAGATCATCAACATGTAGATGAGGATTCCATAATGTGACAATTACACTAAAGTCTTGATTATAACCTTTCATTACTATGATGACACCTTGATGTAAGTCGAGATCCTTTCTCTAGGTTGAGACTATGATCATCCTTGTTTCCAGGACTATGACTGCATTGAGAACCTCATCGGTTATATGACTATTGGGGCTTGGGTTTACCCAATTTTTATACCTTTTTCTAAACTTTTCGTCTCCCATTTTGACTATTTTTAACCCTTACTATGCCTATCTCGGTTATAATGCTTATGTTTTTGCCAAAAGGGTGTTGTAGGTTGAAGGTATGCAAATTAATACTAAAAAGCGTCTTTTACCCTAAATTTGAGTATTCCTTAGCTATTTGTTCATTATTTTATTACGATGCCAACTAATCTTGAGTTCCTATGCATATTTTCTTTCATTTGGAGACAAGCCCATAATTCCTACAAAGAGCTATGCGATATTATTTCCTGCAATTACTCTGGATTTCCTGCAGTTGCGGATTTCTTGTAACCACACATGTTTCCTGCAACAACATCAATGGTTAGCCATGTTCCATGAATATCTAAGTCCAACGGGAATATGGGTTTTGCGAGGAAAATATCACATATGATTACTATCCTATTGGCCTTCTCAGATCTTCCAAAAACACCGCCCAGATTCAAAAGCCTTCTGTTGCTAGCCATTTGGAGGAACAACTACAACCATGTAATGAGTTTTCATCTAATCCATGCCTTCAGTCATGAATTAGACCTAGTATGGCTAGAAACAATATATTGTAATAAATCTGTTAGCCTATTGATCCAAAATGGATCCTATAAACCCTTTAAGTCTTTAAAAATAAAAAACAATCACAAAGGATGAACCCTTAAAAATGGCGGATTATGCTATTGGGCCTAAAAAACATGAAGAAACAGTGAAAAACAGACCTATTGGGGGCTTAAAAAACGTTGCACGAGAGTCGTCATATCTGGATGATCAACAGTCTAGATCTGATCGGCATGTCATTATCGGTGGTGGCAAGCAGAGGTTATCAGGGGTGATCATATGATAACTATGATAGTGATTAGCGTGAGTCAACAAGGATTATTGATCAAGCGCACAGATCGACGGCCTAGGTTAACTCAAAATATCGCATCGGCGAAATACAAAGGAGCGATTACAAATGGCTTGGGGACTATGCGATATGCGATTGCGATATATCACATCGCATTATCGCATTGGAGTAATACAAAGGAGTGAGGCTGATATACTTGTGACTTGCGATAGCCAGACCTGATAGGGTTTATAAATAAAATTATATATAATTTGAGTTCCAAAAAAAGGGCTTTTTTTATGTAAAATCACATATTTTTTTTGAACAAAAGAAAAACAAAGGAAATGCGACTTGGGCAATAAAACAGACCCGAAAGGGTTTCTTATGCAGCAAGATGTGTTTTGACTTCCGAAATGAGTGGGATTTCAGGTGGGCCTTAGTTTTTAAATGGTATTGGTTGGGCTCTGCCCCAGCCCATACACTAGCCATCACGTGGCTCGGCACCAAAGAGAGAAAACCGCCTTTTCGGGTGGGTAATCTCTATGTGCGTAAGCCATTCGAAATCAATAATAACCATTGGATCAATGATCATTTGTGATAGCACTCAAAGACGGATCCGAAAGGATTATAGGGTAGAATTGATAACATTTAAGATCTGGTAGACTGCATTTGGGCAGATTTTCCCGTGTTTTTTTGTATTTCTCTGTGTAAATAGAGAACGACTATTTTGGGGATTTCAAAGGGCACTAATGGTCCCTTCCTTTGTAGAATAGGTAGCCACCACACCTGAAGACATTATACCATGATTGGTTAATTCTCAGAGGGCATTTGAACGGACAGAGGACGAAAGCTAGAGAGCCCGAAAGGGAAAATGAACAGACCAGTGCCAATTGGCTTAAAAGCCATGGAATGACAGAGACAGAGGCAAACAGTGCTAAGATAGGGAGAAAATATAGACAGAGTTCGAGAGGGAGAGTCTGTGTACTCAGAGAGAATTGAGGGATTCAAGTAAACTCCTGTTGTTTTGTATTTGTTGCGTTGAGACTAAAATTGAGCTCACTTTTGTAAAAGTTTGCTCTTGAAGACATAATAGAGAGGTCACCACTGAAGGCTAGACCAAGAGACGTAGCCCAAGATTTTTGGGTGAACTCCATATTAAAATCGTTTTGTTTTGTGTGTTTGTCTATTATGTTTCTCTAGCTGCTCATTGTCTATATTATTCGCATTCTTATCAATCCATTGCACTAAGTAATAGAGGAAAATCCATGCACATGAGTCTGTAATACCTTAATCTTAGTCTAAGATCTCATTTTCAGATCAAGTGGTACCAGAGCTTTAGGTTTGCTAAGGTCAGACAAGATTGTGCTGGATTGTTGAATGCTAACTAGGTCAAAGCTCAAACTAGGAGAAGGAGAACTTGTTGAGGCTAATCCAGAAATTGGAAGAGTCCATCCTAGGAGGAGAATGGAAAAACAAACCACATTGGAATTAGAATCTCAGTTCATGGACAGCTTCATGACCATGACAGCCATGGTGGAAGAGATGTATCAAGAATTTAAGAAAGGTTGAGGTGAAAGTAATTCAATCTCCAAACAAGACAAAGGAGTAGAGGAACCTTCTCTAGATGCCCTAGAGGGCAAAGGGAAAGGGGAAAAGATTCCTCCATCATCTTCTCCACCATCACCTCCATCATTCTCATCTACTAGCCCTGAAAAGAAAAAGAAGAAAAAAATTGTTATTAAATTAGATGTGAAATTTGATTTTCCAATCTATGATGGAGAATTAAATGCAGAAAAGCTAGATAATGGGATTAGACAGATGTATATTGCAGTGTGCAGAACATTGATTTAGATAGGAGAAAGATTCAGCTGGCTAGTCTTCAGCTTAGAGGAACTACCCTAGTGTGGTGGGAAGGCAAGACACAATCTTATCTGAAGAGACATGGTAAAATGCTTTCTATCTAGAATGAATTTGTTTCTGCCATTAAAAAACAATTCTATCCAATAGCTTATATGCAGCAAGCAACGATGAGTTGGCAAACTCTTCGCCAATTAAAGGGCCAAAGTGTGCAAAACTATACTTAGGAATTTAGAAAAAGATCTTTAACTCTAGGCATATCTCTAGAATCACCTGAAACTTTGTTGAAGTATATAGGTGGTCTGCATAGCTATTTGAGGCACACCATTCTCATGTTTAATCCCACTAGCCTAGATGATGTACCAGTTTAGGCTACACATCTAGAGGCTAGAGGAAAGAATGTGAACCCAAAGATTGGGGGATCATCAAAACCGTCTGCAAGAAAGAACAAAGAAAAGAAGAAGCAGAATGAAAGGAGAGGAAGGCAAACGCTATATAGAAAGACAAACCTTCATGCACTCACTGCAAGAAGGATGGACACAATGATGAACACTGTTGGTCTTTGCATTCGAAGCTGAAACCTAAGAAGTTCAATGGTAACAAGAAGAACACTAATGTTGCTATTCAAAAAGACTTGGGGTCAGAATCAGGTGATGAAACAAGAGTCACAACCATAGGTATAAAAGGTTATCCACTTTAGAGAATGCAGAGATCAAGAAGCCAGTACAGGAGCTACTTTTTAAAGGATTCATAAGGCCAAGCACATCACCATGTGGATCTCCAATTGTACTGGTGAGAAAGAAATATGTTTCATGGAGGATGTACATTTATTACAGAGAACTGAATAAAATAACGATCAAGAATCATTATCCTCTTCCTTGCATTGATTATCTATTAGATTAGTTGAAAGAAGCAGTTTATTTTTCCAAGTTGGACTTGTGTAGTGGCTATCATCAGGTCAGCGTTGCAGAACAAGATGCATGGAAGACCGCTTTAAAGACAAAGCAAGGGTTGTATGAATGGCTGGTTATGCTTTTTGGCTTAAATAATAGTCCTGCCACTTTCATGAGAGTTATGAATGGTGTACTCAGAACTTTTATTGATGAATTTGTAATTGTATATTTAGATGACAATAGTGTTTTCAGTAAAACATGGGAAGAACATTTGAAGCATTTAAAGCAAACTCTAGATGTTTTGAAAAGTGAAAATCTCTATGTGAAATTATCAAAATGTTAATTTGGCAAAACATCTTTAAATTATTTGGGCCATATTGTAGGGGGTGGTGAATTGAAGATAGATCCCTCTAAGGTTGAAGTCATTGTGAACTAGCCTAAACCCAAACCTGCTACAAAAGTTAGCAGTTTCCTAGGAGCAGCACAATATTGGAGAATGTTTATTTCTAACTTTTCCTTGATTGCAACTCCCTTACATGCTTTAACAGGATTGAACGAGGTGTTTCAGTGGGGAGGAAAACATCAAAAAGAATTCGACACCTTAAAAATAAAAATTAGTATAGCACCAGTACTAGCACTGCTAGATCTTCAATGACCATTTGAGATTGAAACAGATGCCAGTGACTATGCCATGGGAGCAGCGTTATCATTCTGAGACATTTACTTCTACAGTAGTTAATTATCCCACATATGATAAAGAATTGTATGAATTAGTACAGAGTGTGAAAAAGTGGAAACATTACCTAATGGGCAAAGAAACAATCATACATATAGATCATCAACCACTTCAATATTTACACTCACAAAAAAAATTGCAGTAATCAAGACAGTATAGGTGGAGGGGTTTTCTAAAATAGTTTCATCTTGTCATTAGATATAAGAAGGGTATACACAATAAGGTTGTAGATATGTTATCAATACCAATCATAAATGCATGTACTATACATAAGCATAACTCAATATTACATGAAAGCTACATTGAACAATATGCTTGGGATGTATATTTTAAAGTGTATATGCAACTTTAAGTTAGGGCAAACAAATAGAAGAACTAGATTATCATGTTAAGGACCAACTCTTATCTCATCTTGGAAAGTTATGCATTCCTCAAACTAAAAGAGTCAACATAATCTGAGAATCACATACTTCTCTAATATCAGTCATTTTGGTGTAAGTAAAACAGCTGCACAGCTACAAAGATTCTGTTATTGGCCAAGAGTGCATGAAATAGTTTCTAGATATATTAAAGGGTGTACCATGTGTGCTAAAAGCAAGCCCAACAATAGAAAACTAGGCTTGTACACTCCACTTCCAATTCCTTCTCATCCTTGGGAAAGTGTTTCCATGGACGTTGTTGGGGGATTGCCAAAATCTATAAAAGGTCATGATTATTTATATGTTATTGTGGACAGGTTCAACAAAATGTGTATTTTAATACCTTGTAACAAGTAGATTATAGCTGAAAAAACATCGAAGTTGTTCTTTCAGCATGTATGGGTTCATTTTGGGTTACCCACTTCCATTGTATCTGATCGAGATTCCCGATTTGTTGGGAAGTTTTGGTCAAGTCTATGGAAATTGATGGACATTAGATTGAAGAAGAGCACAACATTTCATCCACAAACAGATGGCCAAACAGAGGTGTTCAGCAGGACAGTGATCCAGTTGCTCAGGGGCTGTTGCAACGAGCATCCCAAGCTTTGGGATGAACATTTGTGTTATGTGCAACATGCTTACAACTATGCCAAGCACTCTTCTACACAAAGATCTCGTTTTGAGACTTGTTTTGGTTTTATGCGAAAGTCTCCCTTGGATTTTGTCTTTAGTAAAGACATAACAATTGATGGACACAATGACGTGGACAAAGCAACCAAGTTCATTGAAAAGATCCAAGAAATTCACCAGGTAGTACAAGAATAGTTGAAAAGAACCCAGGCCAAGTATAAGGCAAGGCATGACACGCATCAAATTGAGCATAGCTTCCAAGTTGGTGATCAAGTTTGGTTGTACATCAACAAAGACAGAATGCAAGGTGAAGGTAAGAAGCTGAAACCAATAAGGCATGGGCCTTTCAAGATACTTTAGAAAATTGGTGAAAATGATTTTTGCCTTGATTTTCCAGCTTATATGCATATCTATTTAGTCACTAATGCAGAGAACTTGAGACTATATGAACCTTCATTGATTGAAGATCCTGAAGAGCAAAGTCATTTGCCTTCTATTGATGATCTGTTACCTGAATTTCTTAATGAGTTGCAAAAAGAGACAATTCTGGATAGGAAGGTGAGAACTACGCACAGAGGGGATGTTGAGTACCTAAGAATCAGACTCAAAGATTCAAAGACAAGCAGTGCAAGATGGATAGATATTGGACAAGTGAGGAAGCTATATCATCGCCTGATTGATGCTTAAAAACTAACTTTTGGTGGTCCAAAAGCTTTTTCAGTGGGAAGGTGTGATCCAAAATGGATCCTAGAAACCCTCTAAGTCTTCAAAAATAAAAAACAATCATAAAGGATGAACCTTTAAAAATGGCAGATTACACTATCGAGCTTTAAAACATGAAGAAACAGTGAAAAACATAGCTATTGAGGCCTTAAATAATGTTGCATGAGAGTTGTCAGATCTGGCTAATCAATAGTCCAGATCTGATCGGCATATCACAATCGACGGTGGCAAGAAGACGTTATTGGGGGTGACCATATGATAACTGTGACAACGATTAGTGCGACTCAATGAGGACTATCGATCAAGAACGCAGATCGATGGCCTAGGTTAACTCACGATATCGCATCGGTGAAATACAAAGGAGCGTTTACAAACGGCCTAGGGACTATGCAATATACAATTGCGATATATCGCATCGCAGCAATACAAAGGAGTGGGGCCGATATTCTTGCAAAAAACAAAGGAAATGTGACTTAGGCGATAAAATGGACCCGAAAGGGTTTCGTATGCTGCGAGATGTGTTTTGAGTTACGAAACGAGTGAGATTTCGAGTGGGCCTTAGGTGGTAAGTGGTATTGGCCGGGCTCCGCCCAAGCCCTTACATTGGCCGCCACATGGCTCGGAGATGGAGAGAGAAAACTGCCTTTTCGAGTGGGTAATCTCTGTGTGCATAAGCCACTTGAAATCAATAATAATAGTTGGATCAATGATCATTTGTGATAGCACCCAAAGATGGATCTGAAAGGATTATAGGGCGGAATTGATAACATTTTAGATCCGATAGACTGCATTTGAGTAGATTTTCATGTGTTTTTGTCTATTTCTCTATGTAAATAGAGAATGACCATTTTGGGAATTTTAAAGGGTGCCGATGGTCCCTTCCATTGTAGAACAAGTGGCCACTGCACCTGAAGATGTTATACCATGATTGGTTAACACACAGAGGGGATTTGAACAGGCAGAGGCCAGAAGCCAGAGAGCCCGAAGGGGAAAATGAATAGAGCAGTGTTGATTGGCTTAAGAGCGACAAAATGACAGAGCCAGAGGCAAGCAGTGCTGAGACAGAGAGAAAATAAAGACAGAGAGAAAGAGGGAGAGTTTGTGTACTCAGAGATACTTGAGGGATTCAAGTAAACTCTTATTGTTTTGTATTTATTGCGTTGAGACTCAAATTGAGCTCACTTTTGTAAAAGTTTGATCTTGAAGACATAATAGAGAGGTCACCACTGAAGGCTGGACCAGGAGACGTAGCCTAAGAGTTTTGTGTGAACTCCATATTAAACTTGTTGTGTTATGTGTGTTTGTCTATTATGTTTCTCTAACTACTCATTGTATATATTATTCACAATCTTATCGATCCATTGCACTAAGTAATATAGGCAAATCCATGCACATGAGTCTGTAATACCTTAATCTTAGTCTAAGATCTCATTTTTAGATCACCTATGGCTTATATTAGCAATGTCTTGTATTTCGAGCCATCTATGGCCTTTGTAAATGTATAAATTTTGTCCTAGTTTTGATTATAGGGTTCTATTAGAGTGCTGAGTTGGTTTTAGCCCAAACTTTGTATCAGATTATTCTCGACTATAGTTTCATATTAATATAAAGATATATGTTTTGTATATTGAGTGAGCAAGCTATTCTAATTTGAAAGGGTTGTGAGTAAGGGAGGACCCCCTTTGCTCACAACTCCCATAGGTTATTCCTTATGTATTTTATTTATGTTATGTAGAAATAATTCATTTTTACAGCTAATGTACTCTTTCAAATATATATCAGCAGCACTAGAGTAATTGAATTAGTTTTTTGTTCACATGTGGAATTTAGTTAATGAATATTTGATTTACTATGTTGCTTGAATTTTTGAATTTGATGTAAGTTGATTTCTATATCTTTTTCCTAATCATCATCAACAATTTTAAGAGCTATAGAGGGAAGTTTTATCCACTCTATAGCCTTTGCTGCTAAGTGATTGATGTAGGAAACAACCATTGGCTCTGTATGATTGGTTAATTATATTAATCACCACTTACAGTATTAGGCCTGCATAGACTTTACATTCGTCTCACAAGATTACCTTCCCGGGTTGATGATTTATGTTTAATCAAATTATAATGCTATAATTTGACTCAACATTTTGGCACCATTGCCAGGGAGGTACTAAAGGGATAATACTGAAGTGTTCTTTTATTACATGCATTGTTTCAAATTTTTCAGGACTGGGGAAGTCGAAGTGGTAAGACGAAGGGAAAATCCCACGTACTGGAGGAGGTCAGAAATTCACCAAAGTTGTGTCCTGATTGTTTGGTAAGTAGTATTTTTTGAATTTGTTTCATAATTGATGATTGGGTCCAACATCTACAAATGTATTTTGTGGTGGTGTGAGCACCACTTCATTTACTAATACATTGGAAACGAAAAATAAGTTTGCAAGAAATAATGCAGCAAGAGAAGAAGAGTCTAGTTAGGAGGTCTGTGGTCTTGAAAAGTGCCCAGAACATATTCTTGCTTCTACTGAAGTAGCTTTTGTAGGAAAATATTTTGTCGCTGCCCATTTTGAATCTCCTGTCACAAGGAAAACAACATCTCTGCTCAGTGGTCAGCCTCAAAAGGAATTCCTTGGAAATCCTATTTGAGAACCAGAAATCCAAACCATCGATTTTTTAGAATCTGTAGTCTACAAAGCCCCCACTTCCTTTTGTTCCAGAATGGCCCATGAAGATGTGACTAGTCACACAGATGGATATGATGAGAAGGAAGAAGAATTGGTCACATTTAAATTCCGTATCAGGGAGGCTAGTGGAGCTACTTAGATGAAGAATATTCCTCCTTCGACCTTGCCTAATTTTCGTGGGGTTCACAGTGAAGATATTGATGCCTTTCTATTCAAATTTGATGTGTTATGTAGAAGCTATGACTATTCTTCCAATGCTCAGAAGCTGAAGTTGTTTCCTGCAACATTGAAGGATGTGGCTCTCAGGTGGTTCATGGGGTTGCTTCAAACTCCATTACAACTTTGGAGGAAATGAAAAAGGTATTCTTGAGAAAGTATCAAGATTATTTCAAGACTAGGGACCTCAGAGAAGAAATATTTGGCATGGCTCAGAAGAAGGGGGAGAGCCTTGAGGAATTGGTAGAGAGATTTCAATACAATCTACAGAGGTCTAAAATGAAGCAATTGAGCAAGGATACTAAAAGAACAATTTTGCTCAAAGAAATTAGACTAGAATCTCTGGAGATTTTGAATCTGATGGGAGGATGTTACATATAAAAGTTGGGTTATGACGAAGTATGTGAGATATTTCGTCGATACTCAAGAGGAAATTCGAAAATTGGAGGAGGAACAAGAGATATTGCTTTCAAGCTTGTCAAGTTAGTTGTTGGAGCTGGAGAATGGGTAATTTATTTGAAAAATTTAAGATTGATATTCTTAGCACATTATCTTCTCAATTGGATATTTTGCAAGTTAAGAATTAACAGGACAAATAGGAGGAATTAGATAAAGCCTTGGCCGTGTTTTGTTCGAAATGCAGAAAGAAGCATGCCTTGAGGGAATGTCCTGCAAATAACATAGGGATATGTTGAATAAAAACTCTATCAATCAATGGCGATCACTTCCTGAAATCAAAGCAGCATATCTACCGATCAAGGAGCTGCCAAACCACTTTATGTAATGGCACCTCAAAGACCATGGCAGCTACGTGCTGCAGGTATGGCTCAATCACATTTTCAAGTTCCTTATAATGAAAATCGGATGTGGAATATTCCAATGCCCTGGGAGACCTAGCCTCCACAACAGCCTTGGTAGGGGAAGTTTTCTTACCCTACCACTCATAATTTGTCTCCTCAAAACTTTTATCCTCCGTAACATACACAATAGCAAATGATTCAACCTCAAAAATAGCAACTTCAGTTGCCTACCCCACCAAAGCAACCTCATCCTATGCAACTTCCTGCCCAGCCAGTGTCTAACCCCAATAATAAGACCATCCAATCCACTCACAACATTGGATTGGTCACCTATCCCACTTTTATTACCTACTGTATTGCACCACAGTCCCTACAGGAAATTTTTGTTCCCGTTTTACAGGAATTTCCTGTGTCACTGTAAGAAATCCAGATGAGGTCAGGAAAAGTGGTGAATCGGCCTGAAGGAATTAAAGAGATTATAGAGGAAGACTCTATAGAAATGCATGAAGTTGAAACCACACCTGATCCAGCGGAACACCCTACTTCAAGGCTACAAGAGCCTTCCTCATCCCATACAATCCAACATCCTTTTCCAGAGAGGTTGGAAATGAGACTAAGGCACCCCGATTTTGATCTTGTGTCTGAATTGAGAAATGTATGTATTAAGATCCCTTTGCTACAAATAATAAAAGATATCCCAATCAATGCTAAAACAGTAAGGGAGCTATGTACCAAGAGACCAGGAAGACAAAAGAAAGAAATCTCTACAATTCAAATAGGTGGAAAGCTTGCAAGTTTAATGTCTGCCAGATTTGTTACTGAAAAATATGCAGACCCTGGAATCCTCGTGGTTACTACCTTTATCAATGGACAACCTATAAAAAATACTTTAATTGATTTAGGTGCAACCATTGATGTGATGACTATGGAGACCTTATCTAGAATAGGAACCTTTGACTTATTTCCTACTCCTACCATGCTAGAATTAGCAAACAGGTCTAAGGTAAAGCCAGAGGAGGTTTTAGAAGACATTGTCATATCATTAGATTCGTGGAAGTACCCTGCATATTTTTATGTTCTTCAACCCAAAACTAACTTAGGAGAGCATCCTTTGATCTTGGGGAGACCGTGGTTAGCCACAAAAAATGCTTATATAGGGTGTAGTTCTGGAAATATGACCATCACTCATGGGACTGAAACAAAGCATATTAATTTGTATCACGCCGCTCAATCTCTTTTGAGATTAGAAAATACACATTAGGTTGAAAAAGAAGAGCATGATTTAGAATGTTCCTGACCAATTTTGACAATTTCCCAAGCCATGAGCCTTAAATAAAATTTAGAAGAAAATTTGATAAATTGTTGTGTTTCTAATCCTGATTTTATGCAGCAAGAAGGAGGGCGGTCTAGTCATAATTTAGATCTCATTACTAATATGGAGGATTTTCATAAATATAGTACAACAACCGAATTACATTCAACCTTATTATATACATTTCCTACATATTCCATGACTGAACGGGGAAGTAAGGTGGTTGAAATTTTTCCTGAAAAACCTTTGAATATTAATTTTGCCTTAACCCCTTAACAGGAAGAAAAGTTAATTCAATTACTGAAAAAAATTTCAAACACTTTTTCTTGGTAATACATAGATATGAGAGGCACTCACTTGGGCACATTAATTCATTATATTTATATAGAAGAGAAATACAGGCCCATGAGATAGCCAAAAAGGAGGATGAACCTTGCTTTAAGGGAAATTGTGAAAGATGAATTGCAGAAAATGTTCAATGTAGGGTTCATCTATCCTATCTCAGGTAGCCAGTGGGTATCTCCATTGATTATTGTCCCCAAAAATAATGGTAAATGGTGAGTCTGTGTATATTACAGGGAACTAAATAAGGAAACATTGAAAGATCATTTTCCCTTGCCTTTTATAGACAAAGTGCTAGACACTTTGGCAGGAAAAAATATTTTTCCTTCCTACATGGGTTCAGAAAGTACAATTAGATTAGGATAACTCCAAAATACCACGAAAAGACTACATTCACATGTCCCTAGGGCACCTATGCATATAGGGTATTGCCATTTGGTCTATGCAATGCACCAACCACATTCCAGCAGGCAGTCCTTGGTATTTTTTCTGATATTTTGCATGATTGCGTAGAAGTTTATATGGATAACTTTACAGTCATGGCTGATACTTTTGAAGAAGCTTTACATATTCTTGAAAATTTTTTGCAGAGATGTAGAGAAACTAACCTCTCATTAAGTAATGAAAAATGTTTTATGATTATGAATGAAGGTATTATTTTGGGTCATCATGTTTCTGTTGCAGGAATTAAAGTTGATCCAACAAAGATTGAAGTCATTCCAAAGCTACCCCCACCAATCAATTAGAAGGGAGCCTGAAGTTTTCTTGTGCATGCAGGCTACTATAGAAGGTTTGTTGAAATTTTTACAAAAGTAGCCTCTCCACTATTTAAATTGTTGACTAAAGAAGTTGAATTTCATTGCGGTGATGAGTGTCAAGCTGCATTTCATACACTCAAGGAAAAACTTTCTTCAGCATCGGTATTGAGAGGCCTAGATTGGAAATTACCTTTTCATATTTCCACTAATGCCTCTGATTCAGCGATTGGAGTGGTATTCGGACAAAAGAAAGATCCAGTAACCCATGCTATTTATTATGTTAGTAAAAACTTAACTCCTGTAGAACTAAATTATACGGTAACTGAAAAGAATTCCTTGTTGTGATTTATGCTATTAAAAATTTTAGACATTACATCAGGGACTATGGAGTTTTTGTACACATCGATCACTCTTCCATTCGATATCTCATGAATAAACCAATTACTAATGGTAGGATTACTAGGTGCTTTTTGTTGTTGCAGGAATTTGACATCAAAATATTGGATAGTCTTGGAAAGGAAAATCAGTTACCTAATTTCTTATCTAGACTCAACCATGCAGGTGAGGATGTTCATGTTAATGATAGCTTTCCTAACAATTTTTTTTTTCGTGTTTCTATTAAAACACCTTGGTTTGTAGACATGGCCAATTACCTTTCTACAAGAAAGTTGCCTCCTTATTTTTCATCTAATCATAAAAAGAGAATTATTAGAAAAAATGATGATTACTCTTGGATTAGGGGAGATCTTCTTTCCACTGGACCTGATTTGATTATCCACAGGTGTGTTTGGGAAGATGAGATCTATGACATTTTGAGAGCCTATCATGATGAACCATGTGGAGGACATTTTGTAGACAAGCGAAAACTTATAAAATCATTCTCTTAGGTTATTATTGGCCAAGTATTTTCAAAGATGCAAGGGAATATCTCTGGAAGTGTGACAACTACCAAAGAATGGGGTGGCATGTATAATAAGATGAGATGCCTTTGCAGCCACAGGCTCTTATAGAACCTTTGGAGAGGTTGGTTATTTATTTTTTAGGTCCCATCAACCCTATGTCCAAAGATAAAAAGTATATTTTATTTTGTACTGATTATGTTATGAAGTGGGTGGAGGCAAGAGAATTACCTAGATCAATAGAGAAAAAAATGGTAGACTTTCTTTCTTTCCGATATTTTTGTAAGATTTGGGGTACCTAGAGAAATAGTCACCGATGAAGGTACTCAGTTTGTATCAAAGCTTATGCAGTGAATTGTGCAAAAGTATCATATTACTCACCGGAAAGTCCACCCCTTATCATCTACAGGCCAATGGGCAGGTGGAATAAAAATATAAGGAATTGGAGACAATCCTTACCAAGACAATGCAATTACATAAGAAGGATTGGTCTGACCAACTTCTTGAAGCATTGTGGGTGTACTAGATTACATGGAGGAATACCACTGGCTTTTCTCCATATGAATTGGTGTATGGATAGAAAGTTTTATTGCCCATTTAATTTCAGATCAAAACTTTTAAAATGGCAGTAGATTTGGGAATAAAAGTTGATGAAGCTCAGCAACAAAGAATCCTGTAGCTCAATGAGTTGGATGAAATTAGGCAAGATGCTTTTCAACATACTGACTTGATTCAACAAGAATTGGCTAAATGGCATAACAGATACATTAAAAAGAAGCAGTTCAAAGAGGGAGACTGAGCATTGTTGTATTATTCTAAATTTAATAACTTTAAAGGAAAATTTAACACACATTGGCTGGGCCCCTATGGAATTGAGAAAGTCTTTGATAATGGATCTGTTGGGGTTAAAACCATTGATGATGGGAATTTTACCTTCTTGGTGAATGGGCACAGACTCAAGTTATATCAAAAACCCCAATCTAAGGAGGATCTTGTGGAAGAAATTGTGAAGCAAAGAGAGCTGGAGATGGTGAGAGAAGGGATCATTCCTTCCACTATTTGTTCTCGATTTCCTGCAGACACAATGAGCTCACTTTGTTCCTCCTCGTGCTCGATAAAACATGAGATGAATGTCTATTGGGTATCGGTTTATTCCTTTCTCTGGGCCTAGTGGACTAATTACAGAAAGGGAACCCTCTGGTGTCTTCTTTTCCAAGTATTTCAAACTCTCTAAAAATTAAATCTCATGAACATGGATTGCCCTGGGCTTGTTAAAATTATAGGCCAGTAGGTTCTCTCAATAAAATTTTGTTTTTAGTTAAATCTGGATTGCTCGTGTTGGACTGACGTGGGATTTCTTAAGGCCCTGCTTCCAACAATCTTGTCCCATCGACATCAACAAGTTATCTGGGTGCAAGATTAGAGCCTTATGATGCCTTGAACTTGTATGCCCCAATGACAGGCTATCTTGCCAGTAGCAATGGGGAGTCACTATGGCTCCTTGATTGCTGGATCTTATAGGGGGGTTTGACATAAACACATTAATTCACACCCGATGGGATGCATCAGGGTACCTTGGTCCTCGCTCTCATTAAAGGTGAAGGGCCTCGCATTGGTTAACAACTGACCTCAACGGCTAGTAATCCAATGAGCTCATTGCTTATTCGACATTAGCACCTTTTATTCATGTGCAGTGGATTGTACACAAGTGAGGGAGAACTGTTAGTTGATAGTCTATTTTCCTATCAAAGCTCCACAAGTCATGGTCTGATTTCCTGCAGAAGTTTTGAAAGTCGCAGTTCGATTTTCTAGAAACTTTAGCAGTGTGGTTCCATTTCCTGTAGAAAAAGTTTAGCAGTCTCGGTTCCATTAACTACACGGTGACCCTGGTTTTCTGAAAAGGAAAATGAAAAGCATAGACAGAGCATTAATTTAAAATGATTTAAAAGTACTGACAGATTTGTAATACTAGTCAAGGTCATAAATTGTAAAATCACATATCTTATTTAATTATTAGGTGGGTTATCATCTCAAGGACATGGACATGTCATCTGGAGTACTAGACAGTTGGAAGGCATAAGGTAAAGTACAGCCGATGATAGGACACCTGGGGTAAAGGGTAATTAATGCTTTTAATTTTAATTATTTATATGATTTTTCGGCTATGGTCACGCTTGCAAAAAAATGCAAGCGTAATTTTGTCTATTATTACTCTAGCTCCTCGCCTGATTGCCATGATTCTGATATGACCATTATATGTACTCCCCATATCTTCCTATAGGTCGTATAATGATGAAAATCATGATCATGACCCGTCTCTCGAAAATCTCGTGCTTTATGATCACTTTCTATAATAAGCCCTCCCTTGTTGCGTGAGTCTCTTACAAAGCTTAAGCTGATATTTCCAAAGAATTGTATACGCCCTATCTTCCAGTCCTTCACCATGTCGAAACTACATGCCCCCATCTGCTTTGAGTCGCAAGGGCCTAATTTGTTGGAGGCCGACCCTCGTAGCAGGAAATATTGGAAAGAGCAGGGTGGCTGCCATTTTTCCAGTGATTCAGCGGCCACAACTTCGAGGTGACAAAATATTTCACCTTGAACTTGAACGACGATAAGGCTCAAGTTGGGGATGTTCAATTCAAGGTGAATGAAGGTTTGGTAGCATGAGCATGCAAGATTCACAGTTGGGAGAATGTTGGTTCAAAACCAGTGTTCCAACAAGATTTTATGAGCACCCTTCCTCCAAAGAGAGCATTCAGACCTCGACTCGACTAAGGGAATCTCACAGGAGTTCTTGAAGAATAAGTACCAAAACTTGTTATTTTTCCTACAGAAATATGTCACATGTGAAGGTCACTTCGGGCTTGCATTCCTATTTCATATTCGGCTCCTCGCACATTTCCATGAGAAGTCGTTAAATTTCCCCTATTATTTGAGGATGTTTTTGATGAAGATGTCGATGGCTGCTAAGGAAAGGGTGGTCAATTTAGAGGAAAAGCCTCTACCACCATGGGCTGGTGAAACTGATCTTGGTGGAGGTCTTGAAAGAGGAAAAGTGGACATGGGAGGATTTCTTGGCAGAAAACTATTTTGCAGAGAATGGGCAGTCTGATTCCTCAGATTCTATGGAGGAAGCACCGGTAGATAAACCAAGGAAAAATTTGTGGAAACGTGGGCTACAAATAAAAGGGAAAGAAGAGCAGAAACACTATGAACCTTCAGGGTCTACAATAGAAAAACTAGTGGAAAAAGTAAAGAAAAGTCACAAACTCAGAATCCACTGGTAAAGAAGGAAAAGAGGGATGGCCTCAGCTCTTCGAAGCACATTGAGAAGAAACCCGAAGAAAAACCAAAGAAGAAGAAGAAGCCTTTGACCCTCGGGCTATAGGCGAAGGAAGCATAAAAAGATGAGGAGATGGTAGTGATAGGCGAGATTGTGGGCCAAAAGCCCATGTTGAAGAATGGTACTGCCACCTTAGCAAAAATATTTACCAGAAGCCAGGCTCTTCAAGTGGCAATAAAAGATACTGGAGATGTAGAAGTATTGCCTGAGACACTGATAAGAAGAAGGAGAAACACCACATCCCACCCACAGGTAAAGAGAATATTGAGTCAACTGAGTTTACTGGTGAGGAAGCGATGTTCATTCAGGACTCCCCACTGCGTGGAAGCAGAAATAACATAGAAGAGGAACAACAAACAGAGGAGGACCTCGTGTCCACTAAATCTCTCTAAGGACATAAAGGAGGGGAAGTAACCCCTCAAAAGAGATGGTCTCGGCAAGAATTGGAAGAAATCATCACCAAGCTCCTCATTTCGGAGAGAGCTTTGAGAAGGGAAAATGAGACCCTAAAGGAGAACAACTTGCGTATCTAGAAGGAGCATGAAGAGTGGGTCCAAAAAACAACCCGAATTATGAAAAATAAGTAGGCTAAGATCGATCATCTAAAAAAGAAGAACGAACTACACATGGGTCAAATTCCTGCAGAACCCAATAGTAACCAGTTGAACTAGTTAGTAGAGGTAGCAGATCAGTTGAATACAATAGATGCAACTCAGGATAAGGAATGACTTCCTTTTTCTTTTTCGGGAGACGCAATATTTTTACTTGTATAAGGGGAATTCGAGGAATTAGGCATGGGGGAGATGTTGGGGCTTGGTTTTTCCCAATTTTGATACCTTTTTCTATACTTTCCCTCTCCCATTTTGACTATTTTTAACCCTTACTATGCTTATCTCAACTATAATACTTGTGTTTTTGCCAAAAGGGTTCCGTAGGCTGAAGGTATGCAAATTAATACTAAAAAGCGTCTTTTACCCGAACCTTTGAGTATTCCTTATCTAGTTGTTCATTATTTTATTACCATGCCAACTAATCTCGAGTTTTTGTGCAGATTTGCTTTGATTTGCAGACAGACCCACAATTCTTGCAAACATCTATGTGATCTTATTTCCTGCAATTACTTCGGATTTCCTACAATCACGGATTTTATGTAACCGCACAGATTTCCTACAGCAACATCAGCGGTTAACCATGTTCCATGAATATCTAGGTCCAACGGGAACATGGGTTTTGTGGGGAATATATCACATATGATTTTTATCCTATCAACCTTCTCAGATCTACCAACAACACCATCTAGCTTCAGAAGCCTTCTCTCGTCGGCCATTTGGAGGAACAACTATAGCCATGTAATGAATTTTTGTCTAATCCATGCTTTCAGTCACAGATTAGACCCAGTGTGGCTAAAAACAATATATTGTAATAGATCTATTAGCCTATGTCTAAGATTAGCAGTGTCATGTAGTCAAGCTATCTATGGGCATTGTAAATGTATAAATTTTGTCCTACTTTTGATGATAGGTTTCTGTTAGAGTGGTTGGGTTGGTTTCAACACTAAATTTGTATTAGATTGTACTCGACTATATTTTCAGATTAATATAAAGATATATGTTATGTCTACTGCAGTGAGCAAGCTCTTCTAATTTGAAGAGGTTGTAAGGGAGGCCCTCTTTGCTCACAACTCCCATAGTTTATTCTTTATGTATTTTATTTTTGTTATGTAGCAATAATTCATTTTTACAGAATATATATCATCAGCACAAGAGTAATTGAATTAGTTTTCTGCTCATGTGTGGATTTCAGTTAATGAAGATTTGATTTCCTATGTTGATCAAATTTCTGAATTTGTTGTAAGTTGATTTCTATAAGTTTTCCTAATCATCATCAGCAATTTTACGAGCTGTAGAGGGAAGTTTTAGCCACTCTATAGCTTTTTCTACTAAGTGATTGATGTAGCAAATATTCATTGGTTTTGTATGATTGGTTAATTAGATTAATCACCACTTAGAGTATTAGTCCTGCATATAGTTTGCATGCATCTCACAAGCTTACCTTCCCGATGATCCAGGTGGCTCTAGAGACACACAGGACAAGGAGGACTTAGGAGAGCTCAAAAATTAAAGTGTTTGGATTATGCTCGAACCAAGACTAGATATATCTCATCATCCTGATTGTGGTGGTGCGAACAGTTCATCAATCCAAGTCTAGATGAGAAAGTTAGAAGTAGTCAAAGTTGGGTTGACTTTTTGATGACTGGGCAGGCTTAAGGAGGCCAAAATTTGGACTTTTTTTGGCCACTGGATTCTGGCTAATCTAGGCCAAAGTTCGTGCAAAATTGTGGGGTCATTAAATTTTTTCCTACGAATAAAAATCTGAATTTCAGAAAATGGGCATTATTTTTTATAAAAACAAAAACATATATATAATTAAAGGGGGTGGGGGCCACCAACCCCACCACTCCCATCCACCAACTTAACTATAGCCATATATATAAGGTTAATTTGGGTCAGGTGGGGGTCAAACTTGCCCGAGCCACATGGGCTGGCCCCATATAAAACAAACCCTGCCTTATATACATAACCTCGGTGGTAATTGGGGTGCGACAACCCAAATTGTGGGCCCCCAAAACTTATATC
>APFE030296619.1:42478-58497 GCA_000404065.3 Pinus taeda
AGGGGCGGGATTTGATCCCTCGACCCCTCCACAACTATTTGCTAATTTAGCCAACACACCAAACCAACTTTATTGACTCATCTGCCCAGTAAAATTATATTAACCCAAAATTTCTTTAGGCACGGGGTAGAGATGGAGCAACCAGGAGAGGGCACGCTTTTCGGGACAAATTAAATTTTAATTAATTTTAATGCAGGTGGAACCATGAATTTTGCAGGAGGGCCAAATTTCCACTTTGTCATATTTTGACAAATTTTATATGCATTCAACACCTCTCATTGCCACAAACGCAATGGCGTTGCCCATGTCTCCATCAGAGTTCTGCATTTTTTTGACCATTTTCAGTATGCAGGGGGAACCATGATTGTTGTAAAAATAGAGAGCGGAACCATGAGCCTTGAAATTTTCCCAACGAGGTAAATTTTCTCTATGTCGGAATATAGTCAAGTTTATACTCATTTTTCATGGTTTCCCACAGGGATCGCAATGAGAGGTCAGATTCTCCTTTGGAGTTGCATATTTCTAGTCCAGCCATGGAGTAGAATTTTTGAGGAATCTAGGGGGAATCTAAAACATTCCTTGAGCCATAGATTCTCAACTTCTCAGAATTTAGATTATGGATAGTCGATTTTGCGCTATTTGATGCCATAAATATGATGGTGCATTCAGATTTCTCACTCTCTCATTCTATTCTTCAGCCACTTTTCTAAGTGGAGTGCAGGTGTCAACATCCACGTGCGAGCAATCATGTGATTGATGCCTTGAGATCGAGGGTTCACACAACTTCACAATTTGACATCCGCTTCTTTAGATGGCCCTTGGTTGTGAGGTATATGGTGTGTTCATGTACTTCTTCTTTATCCATTATGCTGCATAGATCCTTGCTGATGTTTGATGTGGGATCTTGTTTCTTACTCATTTTTATGATTCTTGCTTGATGTGACATGGAATCACCTATGTGATGTACTTGTTGTCATGACTCATCATGTTGTGTTTTGAGATCCGTTTGTTGTATGTTGATGGGATACTCATGTGTCACCATGCATGTTTGAATTCAGATCCCCTTTATGCCATGTTGGTGGGATGCTCATCATTCATGATTTTGTGTCATACTGATAGGAGTCTTTTGACTGAGAGTTCCTGTAGTGGAAAATCTCTTATAGCCACTCCTGCGTGAGGGCATTTTCCTTTTATGATCGCGATATCATCTCTTGTGTACATCATCACTATTGATAGTGCTTAATGTAGCAACCTACACCATCTTAACACCAGGAACCGGAGACGTAGTCCCTCCTGGACGAACTCCGTTATCAATGGCTTATGTTTTTATGTTGCTGATGATTGACATGTTCCTCTTCTTTACAACATGCAGATGTATTCAGTAATGTTCTTTTAAAAATGCAATTTAACACATCACGAAAGTAAAAGTTCTTAGAAGGGTCCTTAGTCATACCCGGACTTGGATCAAGTGGTATCAGAGTAGTCTTTGTGTTGATGTGAATTGCAGCATGAACAATGGAACGTGCAGCGATAGAGGATGAAAAAGCGATGTACGAGACCATGCTCAATATTTCAAAAAGAGTGGAAATAATGTATGAAACTCTACAAAAAGAGACAAAGGAAAAGGAGCGATTGCAGCTTCAGTTGCAAGCCACGGGAGAGGCCCTGGAAGAACTAAAGCAAAACAAACATATTCTTCAAACAGAGAACGTTAAATTGAAGTTGCATCTACATGAAGAGAAAGAGGAAAAACAAAGTTGGCTACGAAAACTGCAAGCAAAGGACGAGGCCTTGGAAAAGCTAGAACGAGACCCATGTGAGGTAAAAAGTAGTTGTCCATCTTCTTGTATGTTTCCCGATGATGATTTTGTTGTTTTTGAAAATCATACCATAAGAATTGGCTCCAAATTGTTGAATAAAATGGGGTATGAAGGGAAAGGCTTGGGCGTTAATGGCTAAGGCATTGTCAATCCCATCAAAGTAGAGGAATTACCCCATCAAGTAGGACTTGGATATGTCAGAAAGGAAGTTTGGGAATGCACCACGATAGTTAGTGAACCACCAATAATGGATGATGAGAAACCCTCATCAGTTCTTTCCAAATCGACAAAGGAGGTAAAAGATGTTGATTTCCTTTTGGTTTCATCTTCACATAGTATGAGTTCTGTTGGAAATTTGGAGATCCCTATTATAGGGATAAACATGAGGCTCCTTACAAGGATGAGGTAGGATGAGAAAGAAGAACCTGGTGTTAATAACCAAGGCATAACTCAACCTTTGGAGGTTGTGCACAAAAATCGATTTGTAGGCTCGAGATACAGTAAAGGAGAGTGCTCGAAGGTGTTAGAGTCGTCCAAGACATCATTGAACGTCGAGGAAAGAGAATGATGGGAACACATCCCATCATCCCACGGCAGTGCCCATTGTAGGGAGAGAGATGAGGCAAGCTCTCATTGCCATATTGACATCAGAGATAGCAAGGGAAGGTATAACCACTTTCAATCTTCAAATATTCATTTCGATTATGATCATGTTGATAATAATGAACGTAAAACATGGCATCAAAAAACATGCACCTTTTGTGGATTACATAACCATAGAAGTGGCCATCAAAGAACATAGCATAAAAAAAATGCACCTTTTGCGATAGAAGTGGCCATTGAAGAGCCACTTTTTGGAGGCTCCATCCATAGTAGTGCCTTAAAGACAAAGCATTGGTGCGCGAACCAGGTGAAGCAGTTGTTCGACAAGCAAAACCGCCACAAGGAAGCGACCCATTCACATTGATAAGTGAAAAGTGGTTTCTAGACATGTTGTCATTTCATGTTCGTGCTTTTGTAAATCATTTGTTGCATTTTAAAATGTAAAAGTGATGATGTGTTTTGCATCACTTGTTCAGCAACAATGATGTCTGGTTTTATTTTGAGTTTCATTTTAAACTCTAAAAGTGTTTTTGTGTTTCCATCACTTGTCGAAAGTAAAAATAGTGTGTGGCCTTATCTTTGTAAATCATGTGTTACAGTGATGAGGTGTTTTCCATCACTTGTTGAAGCAACCAAGATAGGGTGGCCTTGTTGTCATAGCTGGGGTCTTGCATCAATCTTGTTATAAAATTGACCACTAAGTATGTGTTATAAAATTGTGGCAAGTGTGGGACATTTGGGTCATTAGTTGGTCATGTCAATCAAGCATGTAATTTGCAAAAAAATGTACTACAGGTTGCAGAGGTGGCAGGTGTTGACTCATCACTTAAGGCTCCAAATAACAAAGGTTAAGGAGATAGAAGCAAGGCCTTTTCAATATGCTTGTGATGTGGACAAGGTACAAAGAAGTTGTAGATTATTTTTCATGCTTTTTGAGGACCAAAAGCTCCTCAGTGGGGAGGATTGATCTAGGTGACTATAGAGACACGCACAAGACAAGGAATACTATTGGCTTATATGGGCCTAACGGAGGTTCAGAAGAATTATTTAGATAAACATATCCTACAGTTACTGGCCCTTTCGGAATCAGTCCGTAGAGCACCAACTGAGGTCTCACCTGAGGTAGCAGGGGAGGGTGATAGAACTAGGTTTCTGCACCCTTGGGATGTCTAGATATGGTCTGAAGGTTTTGCACACTGTTTCGCAACGTCGCGCTGCCCAATTCATGTAGATTCAAACCCACAATAATCTTTACTAGTTATTAGCGCGATGTTTACAGATCTAATCTATTTGATGAAGTATTACGTAGAACGGTTTTTAAGCAAAAATTTATCAGAATGATCCAATTCACGTACTTACATTAAACTTAGATTCACATGTATTCAAAATGTAAGGATATGCGCATAGATCAACTAGTGACATTAACCATAAAAAGCTAGATCTGCAATACTTATATTTAACACAAAATTACCAAAGAAACTTATCTTTATTCACTTGTTTCACCAATACACCCAAATCTGCCCTGCACACTTAGCTACAAGGGTCTGCGCACATAGCTGCGGACTCTTTTAGGCCTCTACACACATGGATGCAGAGCCTCTATCCACTACCCACACTCTTGACTCGGACTTACAGACGCTTACAGACTATTCTCCTCAAAAACCCATTACCTTGCAGATCCAAGATCATCCCCCAAAGAACTGCCTTTCCCTCATAGAGCCACACTCTATTTATACCTTCCTATGGTCCATGAGCCGACTTACTTCTTATTATTCTATATTATTTCTTGGGTGGACAACCCTTTGACTCGACATTTTACATTTCATGCCCCACATGTTTTAGAGGTTTACAATATCTTTATCCTACTTTCTAGGTTATCAAACCCAAAATTGTTATGCGGGACCTTCGCTACCCAACAATCCCCCAACACAAGCATCGTGACTCACCCCCGAGTCACTTGTTGTTGTGGTGAAATGCGATGTCATGGCTTCATGGTTCATCTTCCTCTAAGTGACGCTCTTCATCCTACTGCTTCTTCATTGTCTCCTACAACGCTTCGTCCGGCTCTTGCTCTGTTGGTTATACCAATTCTGGCGACTGATAATGCTCATTCTGCTCTACTTGGTTAACACAGAACACCCCTTTTTAGGATTTTAGCTCTAGCAGGGGAGCTGCACTCGGGACCTCCTTGTACCGCTGCTGCCATTTTCAACCTTCGTATCTATTCTTCGCACTATCTGTTGTAGCTTGTGTTGCAATTTTGCAAGACCTGTACTACTATCCGTGAAATCCCACTCCTCAAGGTCCTTCAGAGATGACTTAGTAACTCCATTTCTACTCATGGTCTCCGTTTGTCCATCCTTTTGTCTTTCTGTTTTGGTTTACCGACCAACACTAGGCGAGGTGATAACATCCAGACCAATTCTATTTCGTGTCTCCCCTTTTTTGGTACATTCCCTACTGTTGATGTTGTCCTCTATTGAACGCCCATAGCTATCAACACCATGCACGTTAGAGAGTCCTGCTTCTCCATCAGCCATATCACCACCCTCAGACTTACTCCTTGTGCAGAGATAATAAATAGCTCCATATCGATGATTAGCATGTATTTTCTAGAAGTGTAAATCACCCGATGGATGCCCCTCGGTGATTTATAAGTGATTTGAATTTCAAATTCGTTGGTTCCTGCTTGTTCTAGAGTCCTGGTGTAAAATCTGTGGCAACTCGTTCCATAACTGACTCATACTTCCTCTATTAATTGCCTGTTTCCCGCACCCTTTTGCCATAATGCATACATCTTGTCATGAATAGTGACAGGAATGGTCACCTCTCTTCTTACCAATGCATCGGTGCACTTTTTATCATGCAACCACGATCTTGCTAATGAGCTAAATCAACGCGTAGCCTGGTACGCGTGCCTCTTTCGCCCAAACTGCTTTACCATCCTGCGCTCTCTTTCAACTGGCTAGAGTGGTGAGACTACCCCTCGAACAGTTAGTCAGGCAACTTGCCCACTCGTGTAGAGCTTCAAGCGGCTATCATTCACTCTGCCCAGGAAGGGGTCTCCATTGAGTTTGGCAAGCTGAACCATGCCCCCATCGATAACTTCTTTGACGACATAGGGTCCCAACAAATGCATTTGGAGTTTGCTAGGGAATTTCTCAAAATTATTGTCGTATAGCAATACTAGATCATTCTCCTTGAAGGTGCGCACCTTGATATGGCGATCATGTCAAGAGATCCATTCCTCAATCGCTCATGAGAATTTTTGGATAGCCAAACCTTGTTAGTACGTGCTCGAACAAAAACTTCGCAGCTGTCGTAGTCGTGCAATCCTTAACCAGTTGTGCTTCTGCCCATCGAGTCAAATATTATGTCACGGTGATGATATAGTGTATGCCTATCTTTCCTCATAGATAAATAGGTCCTATGAAGTCAATTGCCCACTTCTCGAATGGCTATAGCATCATTTACAGCTGGAGTTGAATTTCATCTCTTCGTGATGTTTTCTTCATCTGTTGGCATATGTCGCAGGCTCAACAGTATGCTTTCGAATCTTGATGCAAAGTGGGCCACCATAATCCTACACGAAGAATCTTCTGGGATGTGGCACAACCTGCATAATGTCGACTAGCAATCACCCCATGTGCCTCGGCCAGGATCTGTCATCGCTCGAACTCTGGGACATGCCTATGCAATATTTCATTGTTGCCCATTTTGTAGAGGTGCCCTACAATCACGGTGAAGTCTGTTGTGTGTATCACTAATTCCTTCTTTGCTGAACAAAATATCCCTACGGTGCGGTTCCTATAGTTAAGAAATGGATTATATCCACAAAGTGACCATCCGCTATGCGCACCACATATAGCTATGCATCTGGGAGTCCGTCCTCTAGATTTGTGAGTTTTTTGTTGGTCTCAATGCGGGATAGGTGATCTAGGCCTGTGTTTATACATCCCAGCTTTACGACGACCTCAAATTCATAATCCTGGAATAACAATAACCATCTACAAATGTGCCCCCCCAACACAGGCTTGTTCACTAGGTACTTTAACGCCGAGTGATCGGTATACATCTTAAAGTGGCCTCCAAGCTGATAGTGGTGGAATTTTTGAAGTGTGTATACCATCGCTAATCCCTCGCGCTCGGTAGTGGAGTAATTCTTCTTAGCTTTTGACAATCGAAGACTTGCGAATGCAATTGGGTGGTAAATTCCCTCCACTTGTGGTTGAGTAAGTACTGCCCCTAGCGCAATCCACAATGTGTCGACATGCACATGAAACTCGATGTCCCAATTCAAAAAGACCAATATAGGGGCCGATGCCATCTTGTCCTTGAGCATCTCCAAACTTTTTTTGCATTCCTTATTCCAGAAATAAGTAGCATCCTTCTTCAGCAATTGTTCCATCGGAGTTGTGATCTGAGCATAGCTTTTGATGAACTTTCAATAGTAGCCTATGTGTCCTAGTGTGGCGCGTAGTTTCTTGACACTTCGCAGCACTTGTAGATTGAGTATGACAACAATCTTTGCTAGATCCACCATCAGGCCTTGCTTACAGACCACATGGCAAAGCAGGTTCCCAAATGGGACAAGGAAAGTACACTTCTTTAAGTTTAGTGCAATCTAGTGTTGGCAGCAAGTATCCAACATCAGCCATAAGCTCGCTACATGATTTTCAACTAGTCTAAACATGGTCTGATCATCAAGATAGACCTCTAAGAACCTGTGTATAAATTCTTTGAATGAAACTACCACTATTCGTGAAAATATCATCGACACATTCTTCAATGCAAAGGGCAACACCATGTACTGAAAGCAACCCAATTCAGTGGCGAACATTGTTTTACTCCTATCCTCTAGCGTGATCTTGATTTGGTGGTATCCTAAGAACCCATCCGTGAAGGAGTAGGCTTCTTGACCCCCCCACATTTTCCAGTACCTCATCTATAAACGGAGTTGGAAATGGATTGTTAACACAGGAATCATTGAGCTTCCTGAGATCCATGTAGATACGAATCTCACCCTTCTGTTTCTTCTCTTGCACAACCATCGGACCTACCCAATCGGACTCCTTGACTATTTCAATGATTCCTACTGCCAGCATCTTATCCAGTTCTTCACGTACTTTTGCTTTATATTTTGGGTTCAATTGGTAGGGTCGCTGCTTAGCTGGTTTCACGTCTGGCTTCAATGTTATCTTCATCATTCCTAGGTCTCCTAGGATCCCTTTTAGCTTCGTTATTTTTGTTGGGAATAAATCTTGATATTCATGAAGCAATTCAACAACCTTCTCCACTGTGGTGTCATCCCAATAGTCCCCAAGCATTGCATACTTTGGCTCGTCTTCTGTTTCGATATTGACTTGTCTTGTTTTCAATGGTGCCATGATATCTAGATCTTCGATTGTGGGTCCGCACACCTCACGACTCCCCTATGATTCTATAATATTGATGTTTCGCAGGTCATCATCATCATCTTCTACCTGGACATTATAGCATTCGAGAGCATAACTCAGGTATCGCGACTAATCGAGTTGCACAGTTTATTTTGGTTCCAGTGGTGTCTTGAAAATGGCGACCTTTGCCAGCTGTAATGCATTGTCCACGGGATCCATCCATTGATATTCAAAGAGGATGGTCGAGAAAAACACTTCGCGCAATATATCCCACTCGCCTGTGTCGTGCCAGAGCTCTTCTTCAGTCTACCAATTTCTGGGAATGATGTCAAGGGTGTGATAAAATAAGTGTACACATTCTGGCTGAGGTTCTTCTCCGTAGGCTTTGATCCATCTCGTAAGGTGCATGCATGGGTTGTCACATCCATCGTATTTCTCCATTAGGTGTATTCTGACTTCCCCAATCTGATCTTCATCATATGCCTATAGGCACTGCAGTCTTCAAAAGTCCCTTCATGTGTTCCCCACCATCGTGTAGGCGTCACACACAACACCCACATCATTACATCAAACCATTGGTGCTTTGGTACTGCGACTTCAAATTTGGTCATGAATTCATCTATTATTGTCAGCCCATCATACGTTGGCATTTCATGATCTTGGGCCCTCACTCAGTACAAAGATTTATTCACCATGTTGCAATGTAGCGTAGTTACTCTGTTCAACCTATTGTGCCACCGCTCGTCTTCCTCCTCTAACTTGGAAGTGCAGGATTCTTCATACCCTCATGATATACTTCTATCCTCTGTTGTCTTGACCCATTCTCACCTTTGTGTAGACATTCTGTAGCTACAATCTACGTCGTCGTTGCTTTCTCTATCGCGTATAGGTTCAATGGAGCACGATCCTTTAGCCGAATCTAGTGCAATGACTACGCCAAGCACTTTGTTTCAAAAACCATTGTCCTCTTCTTTAAATTGATAACCCCATTCATGTCAGTGGCCCAGTCTATTCCTAACAATGCAGGATAGGGTGTACTTTCATCCATGAGCTCAATAACTTCAAATTCCGTCCAAGTACTTGTGCCGTCAAGGCCTACCGTAACTCCTTGCAGCCTTCCCATGGGCAACACCTTCTGTTGATTTACCATCCGCAGTTGGATATGGGACCATTGTAGCGTAGGCTTACCCATGTGTTCCCAAGTCTGTTTTGGTAGTACGTTGGCATCTAAGCTTAGATCCAGAATGACCTGATCCATTTCATACTTGTTGATATGCACTGTTAGTCGGTCCGCGACACATATCTTCCCAACATTTGAACTGCGCGAGGTTCACTCCATCTTGCACATTTATTTGTCAGTTCTTATAAGCCTTTAACTGCCCTATTGTCACGAAGCAATTTTATACATCTCTTTGAAAAGGGAGTTATCATTGAGGGATCCTTGACCAGCTCAGGCTGATCCCTACTACCTAGGATGGAGACTTTCGCGAAGCTCTCCTGAGCTTCCAGATATGTCTCCTTACCCACCCTTGCGTCTTTCTTACTTAAGCTCCTTCTATCCACTCCTATGGTCGTGCCATTTCTTAGTACCATTTTTACATTGGGATCTTCCTCGCGGGGTTCAGATCTCATCCTTTTCACGTTCTGGGTTGTTGTTGGTTGTGCTGCCCTCTTTTCACGAATCTATGCTATTAGCGTAGGACAATCTATCAACTCATGATAAAATTGCTCACAATAATTGCATGAAATTATGGTAGGGTTGGTACAATCCCATGCGTAATGTCCGGGATCTCCGCAGTTGTAGCATATTAGCTTCCCGCGACCCCTTCCTGGCCCCACTCTGGCCCGTCCTGATCCACAACCCTGGAGCCCACCGCGCACGATCGTCACGGCTGGATCCTAATCTCACACCTTAGTCTGCATTGTGTAATTAGGTGATTGGTCCATTAACAATTGGTAGCTAAGAAAGTCTCTTTCCTCGTGGCCCACTGACCTACAAAAGTTGCAAAACACAAGGTAAAAAGAAGTTTCAGGATGCTTGTGATGCAGACAAGGTACAAAGAAGTTGTAGATTATTTTTCATGCTTTTGGAGGACTAAAATATCCTCAGTGGGGAGGATTTATCTAGGTGGCTCTAGAGACACACACAAGACAAGGAGGATTCAGGAAAGCTCAAAAATCAAAGTGCTTGGATTATGCTCGAACCAGGACTAGAGTGTATATCTCGTCGTCTTGATCGCGGTGGTGTGAACGGTTCATCAATCCGAGTCTGGATGAGAAAGTTAGAAGAAGTCAATGTTGGGTTGACTTTTTGATGGCTGGACAGGGTTAAGGAGGCCACAATTTGGACATTTTCTAGCCACCGAATTTCGGCCACTGGTTTCCAGCCACCTGGGCTAGATTCCAGGTGAAATTGTGGGGTTGTTAAATTGTTTCCTACAGCTACAAATCCGAATTTCAATAACAATTGTTATAAAAACAAATAAAAATATATAATTAAAGGGGGTGGGGGCCACCAACCCCACCACCCCCATCCACCGACATAACTATAACCATATATATAAGGTTAATTCGGGGTCAAACCCACCCAGCTCACGTGGGCCAGCCCCCGAGCGGGCAGACCCATATAAAACAAACCCTTCCTCATATATGTAACCACGGTGGTTATTGGGGCACGACCACCCAAAATTGCAGGCCCCCAAAACTTAAATATATATATCAATGGGTTAATGTGGGAGGGGCGAGATTTGATCCCCCAACCCCTCCACAACTATTTGCTAATTTAGCAAACACGCCAAACCAATTTTATTGATTAATCTGCCTGGTAAAATTATGTTAACCTGACATTTCTTCAGGCACGAGGTAGAGAAGGAGGAACCAGGACAGGGCATGCTTTTCGAGACAAATTAATTTTTAATTAATTTTTTAATGCAGGTGGAACCATGAATTTTACAGGAGGGCCAAATTTCCATTTTGTCAGATTTTGACAAATTTTATATGGATTCAACACCTCTCGTCACCACGAATGCAATGGCAATGTCTATGTCTCCATCAGAGTTATGCACTTTTCAGCCATTTTCAGTATGCAAGTGGAACCATGATTGCTATAAAAACAGGGAGCGAAACCATGAGCCTTGAAATTTTCCCAACGAGGTAAATTTTCTCCATGTCAGAATATAGTCAACTTTATACTCTTTTTTCACTGTTTTTCGTAGGGATCGCAATGGTGAGCTCAGATTCGCCTTTGGAGTTGTAGATTTCCAATCCACCCATGGCACAGAATCTTTGAGGAATCTAGGGGGAATCTAAAAGATTCCTTGAGCCCCATATTCTCAACTTCTCAAAATTCAGATTTTGGACAGTCGATTTTGTACTATTCGATGCGACAAATATAATGGTGCATTCATATTTCTCATTCTCTCATTCTATTCTTCAACCAATTTTCTAAGTGGAATGCAGGTGTCAACATCCATGTGCGAGAAATCATGCGATTGATGTCGTGAGATAGAGGGTCCACACAACTTCAACAATTTGACATTTGCTTCTTTAGATAGCCCTTGGTTGTGAAGTATATGCTGTGTTCATGTAATTCTTCTTTATGCATTGTGCTACACAGATCCTTGTTGATGTTTGGTGTGGGATCTTGTTTCTTACTCATTTTTATGATTCCTGCTTGATGTGACATGGAATCACCTATGTGATGTACTTGTTGTCATGACTCATCATGTTGTGTTTTGATATCCCTTTGTTGTATGTTGATGGATACTCATGTGTCACCATGCATGTTTGCATTGAGATCCCTTTTATGCCATGCTGGTGGGACGATCATCATGCATGAGTTTGTGTCATACTGATAGGAGTCTTTTGACTAAGAGTTCCTGTAGTGGAACATCTCTTAGAGCCACTCCTGTGTGAGGGCATTTTCCTTGGATGATCGCGACATCATCTCTTGTGTACATGATCACTATTGAAAACACTTAATGTAGCAGTCTACACCATCTTGACACCGGGGCCCAGAGACATAGTCCCTCCTAGACGAACTCCATTATCAACAGCTTATGTTTTTATGTTCCTGGTGATTGACATGTTCCTCTTCTTTACAGCATGCAAATGTATTCATTAATGTTCTTTTAAAAACACAATTTAACACATCATGAAAGTAAAAGGTATTGGAAGGGTCCTTTGTCACACCGAGACCTGAATCACTCGAGTTGATGATTTAGGTTTAATCAAATTATAATGCTATAATTTGACTCAATAATGACTATGTTATTTTCACTGAGATCATCCTTGTCATTGCCATGTTGTGCATACATCACTGTAATACTTATGCTGATATTGTGTGCTCCTATAATATTCATCTGAGAACCATAGACCCTTTCTCTAACCAAAATATTGTAATAATATCTCCATTTGAGATTCTTGTAATACTTAACTTAACTGAGATTTTAGAGAGGAATGTGAATATGTGACTGTGAAACTACGAGGGTACATGCTCTTTTATATAGGTGTTTATCCCTTTATTTAAGCCTACATGCCCATTGAACCGATGTGTCACCTTTTATAAGCCGACATGACCATTATATATATTTTGAGGCTGACATGATTTATCTCTTCATTGTTTAGCTTGTTTCCTTCTTTAAGAGGATTGTGCTTGTCTTGGAGGGTTGATTTTCACTCTGGGTTGACTCATATACATTACATAAATGCTCAAGAATATCTCTTCATGACTTTGACTCTTTAATAATAAATCCTAAGGCTCTCAATGGGATCCATCTATAAAATAAACCTCTTGCTCATGAAACCCATGTAGCAAGGCATAATCATACATTCATTCTCTTAAAAATCATAATTACAATGTCATGAAGACCGAACCTAGTTAAACTTTCTTCAACACTCCCTCTTAACTAGGGAGGTATTCATGAAGGTACTTGCTCATTATCAATATGAAGAATTTCTCGTAAGAAGAATCAAATTGGTAACCCATCTGTATAGAATCATAGTAACCAACATTGTTTCCATAACAAAGCCTTGACTGATAGCTCTATCTCTCATCAGATCGAACCACAATATTGGTAATACCAATGACTATAGACAACTTCGTCATTGTCTCTCAAGGTACATACCCACCTAGGTGTTCACTGAGTATGACGTTCTAGGACTATTCTTATCTTAGGTTCCCAGCCCTCAAAGAATATCAGTCCTCTTGCCTAGTCTTACCTTGGATGCCCTACATATCCTCAAAGAGCATCAGATGTCATATGATTACTCAATTCTCCATTCTTTATTCCTAAATGAAGACAAGAATGTTGTGTCTATGTCCCCCTCTCAACCAGGGAAGATATGACCATTCCTATAAATAAATGTACCAAAGTTCCTTCTGACTAGGAACTATTTCAAGCTCCCTCTAAAATAGGGACTTGTTAGAGTTCCCTCTTAACTAGGGACTCTCCCTATCATCAAAAACTTCTTCTTCATGGGTCCTTCAGCTGCTTGATCAATTTCTTTCCTTGATGTCATGAAATTTAGTTGAACTTCCTCCCTGTAGTGCATTATCCATCCATCACTTTCCTTCTTGGTTCGTCATGTCATTCCTTTCTTCATGGAAAGTGGCCTTCTTGATACATATTTGGAACCTTTGTCATATGGCTACTTCTTCCTCATTAAGTTTCTTTCAGGAATTTCCATCCACCATATGAATGCTAGTTATACTTATACTATTACAAGTCTTGTGCCAGTAGCCCTGCATGAACTCGTCCAAATATTATTCAAGAAATCAAAACATAACATTTAATCGAATTGTACATTTTGAGATGGCTCTTCATCGTGACATCTTCTTGTATGTATCGACATCCTGCATACTTTTTGACACATCTCCCAAATATATCCATTGTCAAGGGTCTTCATATATTTCTGACATATTTCCTAATCAAGTCTTCCTGGTGTTGGGGTCCACGTATGAACAATCTATTCACCCATTTTCCTACATTAATTTATCAATCCGGGTGTGTATCCTTTCAAGGCAAAAAGAAAGGTATATGCAGGGGCAAGGTCACCATACGTTATCGACCAAGGGTTCATGATTGATATTCAAAACATCGCTATAAAACTGAACTAACTACAGTACTCAGGAAAAGCAATTACAAAATTAACAAGCTGTGACAGCAACTATGAAATAATAAACAACACAAACAGAAATACACATCACCTGATCAGAAGAGTGGGCCTAGCTCTCTAATGAGGGCTGTGTTAATCATAGCAAAGAATGGAGTAGCAAAAGAGATGATATTTTATTAATCTGGAAAGAGCTATTACAATCTTGATGGGGAATCCCCTAATTATAGGAATAACCTGTCTTTTATACATAGAAAGGGAGAACAACATCTTTCCCCAAAACATGGTAACTGTATACCTAGAAATATACATTAGTTCGGAATGACACCAACATTAGATAAACAATATTAGTGAATGGTCCAAGAATGGTTCAGGGATCTGCGACTCTAGCTACATATCTTCCTCCTAGCTGGTCATTGTTGTGAATTGCGGATCTACTGCGGGAAGCTGCAAGATTGGTACCTGTTCTCCTGAGGCTACGATAAAACATATGTTTTAGTGATATGAATAGGCAAAATCCTGCAAATTTACTTCATTCATAAAATATTCCAATAGATAGAAAACGGGGTAATTACCTTGCAGATTTAGCATAGTAAACATAGGTGAATAAGTGTAAAAAGGACAAACAAAGGGATGGAAATGAAACAGAAAGATAGCCCGATTTGGTGCCCAACATCTCCCCCTAGCTAGCCTTCTATATGTCCTCATGCAGTTCAGCACCTCCGCAGAACTGGGTTTTGCAGACTGTTGGATTCCTGGAGCTGAGCGAGATCATACTCTTCGGCCATCTCTATCCCTGGAGCTTTAAAACCATCTGAGAGGAGGAATTCCTTCCACCAATCACCGGAAGATTATATGCTGGGGTGTAATTTTCCACTGGCAACCAGATAGTGGGGAACTAGGACTAGATCCCCATCTACCAGACCTTACATGTTTGGACACACACCACATACATGGGCACTCTGGTGAGTGCTCATGCAAAATTCGGTGCTCCAAACGGTTCCCTGTTCTGAATAGCTATCGGTGACACCATCCATCTTTTCTGACAGTAATCAAGGACTTCATCTAGAAATGTGACTAATTGTCTGACACAAAGATCAAGGCACCATTTCTATGTCCTTAGCATCCTTTCTTTATTTCCCTCAATTCCTGAAAAGGTGTTGTGTTTAGTGAACATGGTTATTGACCTTTCATGTTCTCCTTGTACTATAAATGTCTTTGTAACCTGATTGGACTCAAATGTATTAAAATCTTTCTACCAGTTGATTAGATTAAAAGTGTAGGAGGTGAGTGCCCTTAAATTAATGTCCCACACATATGGGACCGAGTTAAATTATTTGTCCATGTGTGGTAGATATCCATGCATGTAAAACTCACAAATCAAATGCTGAGTTGGCGTGTCATGGTTCCTCATTATGCAGAGGAATTGTACACCATCATTTATTTCATAACTAATCTCGTTCTTGATGCTATCCATGCAGAATAAAAGAAAACATTCATGCAAGAATAAAGAATAACAAGAAGCAGGGGGATGATATGCCATTACCTCTTCCGCCAAGTTAAACATCTGTTCCTTATCAGTTTTCAACTCTGCCACTTGCTTTTCCAGCTACTCCATCTTGAGCTACTACGTCGCATGCCTCAATCTGATAACATCTATGCACTCCACATATTCAAAAATGGTTGTGGAGGCTCTTTCCTGTGTTCTTCTGACCTCATTTTGATACCAAGCTGCAGTGGATTGCCAAGTCTACACTTCGGCCATTAGGGCATATTCCTAGTCCTAAAACAGTCGCTCAACCGGGTGTGTTTGAGTGGTAGCAGAAGTTATGGCATCTACTCCACCTGAGTCTCTACTTCTACTATTGTTTCTTTGGACTTTTTGGCCTGCCGCTTGTATTTCTTCATCCACTTCTACAATTTGTGAACATGTTTCCTTAGTTTCCTAACCTCCATCTTAAGCCGCATTGTTTCCTTAAATTGTGTTATCCAGGAATAGTGTCCACTCAGATGCTGCTATTCCCACTAAGATGGGTGGCTATCTTAGAAACAAACAATCAAAGTCTACTGTTGTTTCCTTTTATGA